>JAKCPI010026704.1:0-30536 GCA_023213315.1 Euborellia annulipes | reverse complement strand
TCTGTGAGTGTTCAATTTAAAGCATGAAGGAATTGAGCAAGGAGGTTGGAATTTTATGTTTAAGTTAGATACCCCCTGGGGGTGTGAAAATAAGCTTTTAATCAAAATCGGCCAAAATGTACTAACTACTGATGTACTTTTTCAATTTTTTTCGATTTTCTCAAAATTCGGCTTGGTGCTGCTTAACCTCGTTGTTGAAGTTAGAATTTTTAAATTATAGTTTTGTTTAAAGTGCACTCTAGTTCAAATAGTTAAAATTAGATAATAAAAAAAAAAAAAAAAAAAAAAAAAACAGAATACCTCTTTCTTATACTTTTATAGACTGTCTCAGAGAATCATTTAAGTTTAAAAGTTGGCAGATTTCTTATCCGTGCTATAATATCATTATAATTTCTCAGTGCTTTCTTTATCTTCTTACAAAGCCTTTGAATATTAAATCAATATTTCTTGCTGATTTCTGATTCTTGAATTTGATTTATTAAATTATTAATAGAATTCTCAAAAATACTCACATATAGGTATTTTATCTATATGTCTTGAACCACGTCAAAAATTCTAAATTTATATTTTCCTTTGTATAAAATATCTCTTTTTCTCTTCCACCTGTCTTGTTGGGTTAAGATGAAATAAAAAAATACCCCTCTGAATAATAATAATTCCCCCACGGAGAGTACATGAGACAAGTAAATGTTTGTGTTTTAAGAGATACTTATGAGAAATAAAAAGTTTCAACCTCATTGTCCTTATAATCCAGAAGAATAAAACAAAAGGAGAATTAAAAAGAAAAAAAAAAATCAGAAATATGCCTGCATTCCTTGACCTGAAGGGGCGCGCTACATTACCGACTTGTAAATTCCGACTATCGATGCGCTTGGTTGGATGTAATGTGTATGTATTGGTGGATGTAATGTGTGTGTGTCTGTGTGTGGCTTCGTGAGGCACGCGAATCCTACAAATCTGCCCTCAGCTAAATGTTATATCGCTATATAAAGTCAGTTAAGTAATAACCTGAGAGTTACAAAGTTTTATATGAATACAAGTTTACTTATTTCTCCACTCTTCGTTAGTAATGTCATTAAGGGAATGAGGATTTATTAATTTCTTTGCTTTGCTATTTGTCTCTTATTGAGTAGGGCCTATTCAAGTACTGTACTTTAGGAAAATAACGCTGTTTTATTCTTTGACTTTTCAACAACTACTCTCGATATATTTAAACAGTTTTTTTCCTGATATATTGGGTTGTTCAAAAAAGTAATTTCGTTTTTTTGTGAAAATCAAAGGAACTTATTCCCCGTTTTCTTCCAATACCTTTTGCCATCTTTCTGACAGTAGCCTGATTCATTGCTCATAAAACCTCTTTTGCTTGCAAAAAAACTGATCCAACTCATTTTTGACATTCTCTTTTGAAGAAAAGCTTTTATCTTCTAAATAATTTTGTAGAGAACGGAACAAATAATAATTCGAAGGTGCCATATCTGAAGAATATGTCTGGTATGATAGTACTTCCCTTCCAAACTATAAAATCTTTTGGCAAACTCGCATAAGGTCCTGTATTATCTTGTGTAGGCTACTATCATTTTTCTACCAGTATTGATCAATTCTGGTCTTTTTTGTTTGAGTGTATTATTAAATTTGTCCAGTTGATGACAGTAAACTTTAAAAGTGATTGTCCAAAAAAAAGATTTTCTCCTTTTGGCTGACATCCTCTCTTCCTGTCTATCATTCTAAAAGTTTTATCTGTTAACAGACGTGTCAACAACATACAGTATAAACATTTAATAATTATTTCTCCCCCTCTGTGGCTGGCCGTCATAGATATACCTACTAAATAAAACAAATGTAAATATTTATAGAGATAGATAGAGAGGTTGTGCGGATAATCTTGATCTTAGGAAGGTGCAGGTTCAGCTAAAATAAAAAAATCTGATGTTTCGAAACAACTTTATTATCTCATCTTCACAATATTTGCATGAAGGTGCAAATATGCAAATATTCGATTAAGGTCTGAAAATGTGATATTAGATTTATCTTCAAATGTCTTCCACATATCACATTTTTTTTTTTTTTTTTTTTTTTTTTTTTAAACATTCACACTTTTTTCTCATTCACACTCACACTCACACACACATTCACACAGTCTTTCGGCAACTCAGGCCATTTAAGACTTTAAACGATATCCGTTATTGATTAATTAATATATATATGGGGTCCAGGCATTCTTATTTAAGCCATTTGGTATCCCATTGGCTTAAATAAAATCATCGGACTGCCTGGGGTCCGAACCCGCGACGTTTGGTATATGAGGTTAGCACGCTAACCTCTACGCCATGCCCCGAGGGCCCATATCACATTTACTGTACCTATAAAATAAGTGGATAAAAATTCACTCCTGATCTAGAGCGTGCAATTTTAAATAATATTTAATTAAGACGAAACGCAAATTTGTTTAGAATTAAATTAATTACACTCAATTAAAAGTAGCCTATAGGCTATTTTTATTTTTGATTAATACGAAAAAAATAGGTACTATTGCAATAAATAAATTTTTCACATATCTTAAAAAAATTTCTGACATTGAACTTCATAATAAAAATTTATCGTCGAATGATGTTAACTTTCAGATAGAAAATAATCGGATCGAAGCCATTTATTTCTAATATACACCTCAATAAATTATTCAAAATATGCGATTTGGAGATCTCGGAATAAGCGGCTTTGTTTACCAACTAAATTGATGAACTCCTTAGATAAAAGAAACTCTTGTCGCCTTTAATAATAATAATAAGCCTTGCGTCGTATTGCATTGAATATCTTTTAATCTCTGATCTCTTATATTGCCTTACATATAATCTACATTTGAAATTGTAAAACATTTTTTTTCTCTTTAAGATATATTCAATTCTTCATGGAGAATCGCTTATCCATCTATTTATTTATCTACGATACATCAGACTGCTTTTTTATTCTTTTCTATCAATATTTATTTATATAGAGAGATAGACAATATATTCGTAAATCGTAAAGGCATATATTTATGTTTTTTGCACTCATCAATATTGGAAACAATTTTTTTTCTTTTCTGGAAAGTTTTAAATGCCGTGAGAAGGAAATTCAGTGCACTCAATATTTCCTTATAAGCGATGAATTATTTTTAGTTTCTTCATTAAACGAAGTATAATATTTCAAACAAATAAAAATAATCAAAGATGGCGAAATAGATACTATTAAAAGAAAAAAGCATTTTAAACATTTCAAGATGATTTAAATTTTTTTCCTTTTTTCGAAGATTCTATTTGATGTTTTTTTTTTTTTTTTTTTTTTGTATTGCTATCTTGTTGATAAAAAAATTCAAAAAAATTTTGCTCGAAAGTAAAATAAAATCATCTGTAATATTAAATAAGAGAAAGTAAAAAAAAGGAGGCTGAATTCGCCTGGTGAACAGGCATCACTCATTACTTAAAGGGAAATAATTTTAGCTACTCCCCTAATTCATTTTACTTTCTCTTACCTTTATATGTAATATATAGAGAGAAAATTATTGCGATCATGTCAAAAATTCTATGTCGAGATTTTGATGGATATACACGTTTTGAATAAAGTAGTAATACTTTACTGATATAATTTTTCAGTTTTTTTTTTCTTTTTTTTGAATTTCTCAAAATCGGCTCTTATGATTTTGATTAAAATTCAAAAATCAATTATTTTTTTAGAGGCTCTGTAAAAAGTATATCAGTAAAATTTTTCGTGAAAATTGTTTGAAGTACACTTTACTGATGTGCTTTTTCAGTTTTTTTCGATATATATTACAATATCTTGTTAAATATATTATAATTCGTAGAACCAATTATATAATTTTCAATCAAAGAATATTACAATAATTTAAATGAATTCCCATTTGTTATGGAAATTATATGAAAATTGAATTATAATAATTTACATACTTTTTATTCTCCTTATGGAATTCTTAATTTACAAGTAATAAAAAGAAGCTCATAAAAGGCTAATAATGGCGAGAGAATGAACAGTAGGTGAAATGGAATATGTAGGAGTTTAATAGGTGAGGACTCCTTTGACAGTTAAAAAAACATGCGGCAGAAATAAATAGGATTGGGAGAGAAAAAAAATGTTAAAAAGCCATTGAATCTGTGTGTATTGGTCTTTCATTTCTTAGTCGTTGTAGTTTAAAATTTATGATGTTGGGAAGAAAATCGTGGCAATAGAAGAGAACCAAGTTGTCCCAGGTCAGAATTTTACGAATTGGCAAAGTTAGAGCTCGGCTAAAAAACATATGGGCTTCTTTGGGCCGGTGCTTCAGTCGTAATCAATTAGCTATCTCTCAGATAAACTAATTGACTATGGCCTTCGAGTATTTTCACATCTAGTTAAGCTAATCATATGATTAAATAAGAGGCGAAGTCGTAGTTTGTTATTTAAGACCAAAAGTTCGGTATAAGGATTAACTAAAGGGTAAAATTAGGAACACAAGTCTCGTTTATTTTTATTTATTTTTTGGAAATTATTAAATTTTTGTTAAAAAATCTGGTGTGAATAGTCGCACCAGATTTTTTCTTGTCAATATACAGTATATATTTAGTTTCCACCGAAATACATGTATTAGAATTCAAGATGTAACATTTATAAAGTACTAGTACTTTTTGGCAGATTTTGTTCGCATTACTTCCCAGAGGGGTACCTGACTTAAATATAAAATTTCAACCTCCTTATTCTTTTCGTTGTTGAGATATTTTGTTCACAGACAGACCATGTTGCGAAAACCAGTTTTTGGTTTCAGGGGACCTCAAAACGTGTATTTCCATCAAAATCTCGACATCGAATTTTCCTGGTATATATATATTTAAGGTCTTTTTCGACATCTAAGACCCCCATCCTTATTTATTTCAAATGATTTGTAGGGAGTCGGGGCTCTCTCTCTCTATATATATATCTGACCGCCCGCCTTCGGCGGGGCTTTCCGTCTAGGCGGGGGCTGCGCCCCTGGACCCCCTTGCTCGCCTACTTATATACATACCGGTACATACATTTCCCTTTTCATTTTTATATATAGAGATTATTTTAAAGGTTAATTATTCATGAACTCAAGATTTTTTGTGAATAATATCCTTTCCGGGACTCTCCCGGTACACAGCCAAAAAATTTACGCCGATATTTTAGAATTCAAAATGTAAATAAATAAAAAAATCGTAAACATGGGAAATATTTATATTTTGTTACCATGGCAACTATTTCTCCTAATTTTTATTTTTTCTTATTTTAACGGTTAATTACTCATTAACTTATTGTTATTTGTGAAACAAAACCTGTCCGGGACACTCACAAACATACACAAAAAATTTCATCAAAATCGGTTCAGTCGTTTAGGAGGAGTTCAGTCACATACACACGTACAGAAGAATTATATATATAAAGAGTAGGTAAGAGAAAGGAAAAATTAAGTTAATTTGAATTAAACAAATATTTAAAATTTCAATTTTTATTTTAATTAATTTTAATTTTTAATTATTTTTAAGTCCCTTTATTAAGTTGCTAACTTCACAAAATGTTCTTTATACCTCAGATATCTAACTATATTCGAAAAACTCATTTTTTAACTTTAAGGTTAAATAATTGCATAAACAATTTATAGCTGAGATGTTATATTAATAAGAAGGTAAAAATGAGAAATGCAGCTAAGGTTATTTCTTTATTTGGTTAATTCACACAGCTGATGTTTCGGTTCCCTGTTTGAACCAGCTCTGAAGATGGTTCAAACAGGGAACCGAAACGTTAGCTATGTGAATTAACCAAATAAAGAAATAACCTTAGCTGCATTTCTCATTTTTACCCTCTTATTAATTTAAAGTTAAACGTGTTTTTTTTTTAATATATCGATGATTTGTTATCAGTCGGATAAGTTTGCTAGTTGAGTAAAAATGAAGCAACCTGCCCTTAATAAGATCGAATTTATAAACATTTTTGTTCAGTTATTTCGGAATTATTTACCCGGTAGATCTGGTTTTTGTTACAAAGTCAAATAAAAGATTCGATCTTACGAGATCTTTTGACAAATTACACACACGAGTTTCCCGAACTAAGGCTGGGATTTCTCTTAATTTATTTAATGCCAGGCTTTCTCTTTCCCCTGGTCAAACCACCAGTCATACCAGATTTTACATGAATATTTTTTTAAGAGATTTTTAATTTTGAGTGAGTGCGATAACCAATTTAAAATTCCTCAGACTGCTAATTAATTGCTAATTCAAGATGTAAAAAAAAAAACACGTCAAATTTAGTAAACTACTTAGTACGAATTCAAAATATTTTTGTCTTTTTTTTTTTTTTTGATAATTTCAAATTTAATGAAAGCTAAAGTAGCGGCTTAGCCAGAAACGCAATTACAGGGACAATTAATCTGCCTGGAATCCTTTAAAGCGAGAAATCAAAATTCTATACGTGAGGTTAATGTGAATTTCTCAGCATCTATGAGAGGATGAAAGATGAGAAGAAGATTTACGACCTCTCGTTGCTTTTCTCATCCACCTTAACTCCCCCACCGCCCCCCCCCCGAAAAAAATAACAACACACTCATATTGACTAACACAAACTCATACACCAATATTCAAATGGACATTTGGTTAGACATGCTCCCTTACTTTTCTTTTCTGCCCGGTGACATGTCAATTATGCAATGACATCAGAAAGTAAAGAGCAGATCGTAAATTCCCCCTCCTCTCACTCTCTCTCTCTTCTCTCTTTATGTATGTATTGACCGGTTCAGAAAAGCTGTCGGCTTATATATAGAGTGTCAAATATATTTGATCCTTTTTTTCGAGACTTCTTTCAATTCGATGACTCTACATTCACTCAACTCTATAAATTATTTCAGAGAGAGAGAGAGAGAAAAAAACATTCCTATAATCTTAATGATATTTCCTCTCTCATTTATTTGATTCATATATGGTATAAGGAAGAAGATAGAATGTAAAAGTTTTTCTTCTTTAATTTTTTTGATCATTAAAGTCATTTAATAATTTTTTTTTTCTCTTTTAACTCTATAAATTTTTTTAAAAAGTCTTTCGGCATCTGAGGCCATTTAGGCTTTGAAGGACTTGTATATTAACAATTCATGTGATTCAGGCACAATTATTTATACCAATTGGTAGCTAATTGATTTAAATAAATATTCATCCAACTGCCGGGGTTCCCTAACCTGCACCTTTTTGGCTTTTGAGTTTATCAATATTGACATTTTGTCACCTCAGCAATAGTGCGTTTAAAAATTTTCATACATTTTTCAAACAAATATCATCATGATCAGGGAATCCGATTTTTGTTGAGCTATTTTTTTTTTTTTAATTCAACTTAAGTTACTTCGAGTCTTTTTTTTAACGTTTTAAATATTTTTTAGTTCATTATAACATTATTCAACTAATTAGAAATCGATAATTTCATAAAAATTAAATTAAATTTCTTAAAATTAAATTAAATTTCATGAAAATTAATTAGAAATTGATAATTTCATAAAAATTAAAATAGAATAAGAGTAAAGTAGGATCCAATCGATTTTGCTACGAATAATTGTTATTAAATTTAAAATAAATTTTAATCTGTTCGCTACCGGGGGACGGTCAACACTCTGATTCCTCAGGACCACCCATCCGAGATTTCACCGCGCTTGGCATTGCTTGGCTGCAACGATCTTGGTGGCCGTTACTCTAATCCCTTACCGGGTTCTCGGGCAAGAGAAGTTCATAAAATATAAATTCCGAAATAAACCTACAAATAAATGTAAATAAATTACAAAAAAAAAAAAAAAAATTGTACATATATTTCCACATATATTTTCTATGACAAAATGTCGTTTGCAATTCGTAGTCTTTGAACAGAATCGACCAGAGTACTGTACTTTACTGATTAATTTTTTTATTTATTTATTCAAAATCTACCCAAAACATTTTCACGACAAGGTGGTAATAATAATATTAATAATTTGGCTCTTAGCCATCTTGTCAATTTTCTGGCATATAAATACGGTGTACTAGGTATCTATTAATATTTTTTTTTTTTTTTTAAAGACACTCACACTTTTTTCTCATTCACACTCCCATTCACACAGTCTTTTCGGCAACTCAGGCCATTTAAGACTTTGACGATAACCGTTATTGATTTAATACACATATATGGGGTCAGGGATTCTTATTTTAAGCCATTTGATATCCAAATCTATTAATATTATTTTCAGTGAGAATGAGGCTTGTTATTTAACAATAACCTTATAAATATTTATACTTTATAAACTTCTCTTTATTGTATATGTAATTTTCAGTTACCTTTGAATATGGAAATTCCATTCAATTGAAATAAATAGAGATGGGATTAAAAGGCCTCCGATGTCGAAAAACACCTTATATATTAAAAAAAAACTCGCTGGAGATTTTGTAATGCACTTACTTGTTAGTCACATCAGATTTAAAAATATATTTTAGTAAAATAAAATGTTATTTTAAATAATTCTTTTACGTAAATTGGATACTATTATTACACTTTTTTACTCTATTGCTTACTAAAAGTAAAAAGCAGCATTCTTGAAATTTCTTGTTCGGAAAAATATTCACTCACTTAAATTAGTTACTTTTCATTTTCAAACTAACCAACCCTTGAAATTTTTTTCTCGAGAAAAAATTTGGTGAAGGACATATAATAGACTGAGTAAAATATTTTAATTCACCATAACAATTCATAGGTGCTTGTTAAAGTTTATTTAGAGCTTTATTCGCACATAAACACCGAAAATTAAAGATACTTGAAATATTTTTCTGATGCATTTATCATGTTCTAAAATAAAATCTTTAAGATTATTATATGGAAAAAGATTAGAGTGAAATATCATAAATTTCAATAAGGTTATTGTTCTCAAACAAGAATGCAACCATTTGGAAAATTTATTATCATCCGAAAGACCTATAGACCTGTCACTAATGTTTAATAAAATTTTCTTTCGGCTAAGATAAGAGGATATAATTAAATTAATTATTTTCTATGACACCTTGAGTGTAAACTTGTGTCGATGTGAATGCGTGTGTGCGTATGAAATCGAAACTCCCCCCACTATTTCTTAAAACTCCATTTGAATATAATGGACTCTGGATTCTTCTCGGGAGTGTTTCAAAAGAAGTTAATGTAGTATCAAGTTTCGATATTCTATCTTGTTTATGTCTATTTCTATCTTGATGGTGTTCAATTGATCTCCCTACAAGATGGAGAATAAATTAAAATTGTTTACTCTTGGATTAAGTTATTCTCATTAATGTATTTTTTTTATTCATCACATATTATTAATACTTCGTAGTAACTTAAAGATTCATAAATCTTAAAAGCTTAAAAAAAAAATGGTGATAAATTTTAATTTTTTTTTTTTATACAATTTGTTGTGAAAGGGAACCAGAAAGTAAGCGAAAAATAAAGTAAGGTGCGCATCTCGAAAAGCCGTTAGAAGACGATTGACTACCGAGTTACTCGAGGCGGCAAGAGATGGCGTTATTTTTTTCCATAGGAATACAAGGGATTTATTCCATTTCATTTTAAAGTTTCCAGCTAATTAATTAAGGGTAGAAAATTAATTATTTTTTAACACAATGATTAACTAATTTAATTATCTATAAGATATAGAGCGGATTTTTAAAAAATATCTTTTATTTAATGCGATTAATCTAAAAATCAAAAAAAGGGCTTCTTAGCTTCAAAATTGTGGCCGCTGGAAACTCCCAAAATTAGCACCCCGAGACGCGCACCTTAAAAGAAAGTTTCTTATGAATGTAAATTAAAAAATCTGGTGTGACTTAACGCACAGCACACAACTTTCGATTTCCGAATGGTAAGAGTACTGTGGTGTAACACCAAAAAACAAAAAAATAAATTATGTGAATTTATGTGTACATGTGGAATCGCAACTTCCTCCCCCCACCCCCCTCCCCAATAAGAATGTATTTTGACCAGTGACAATCTAAATTATCTAAATTCAACTAATTAAAAAAAAATATTTTTACTTTTTCTTACTTAAGTATATAAATTGATATAGTGGGAGTAAGCATTGAATTCATGTCGAAAATTCTATAGACCCTATCGATATTTTGATGGATATACATACACGTTTTAAGATCTCTAAAGTCCAACAAAGTGGGTCCCACAAAATGGTCTATCTGTCTGTGTGTTCAATTTGAAGCATGAAGGAATTGAGAATCGATGTTGAAATTTTATATTTAAATAGGTATTCCCTCTGGAACCTGGCATGAAATTTTTAAACTAAATCAGCCCAAGAGTACTAGTACTTAATTTATGTAATTTTTTTTTAATTTTTTTCGTTTTTCTCAAAATTTACTCGAACCATTTTGATATTTTTTAGATGCTCTTTAAAATGTACATTCTCATTTTGCTCTCAAAATTGTTTGAAGACCGCTTTACTCTTGTAGGTCCTACTTCATAGGAGAAATAGTTATCTTAGTAACAAAATATAAATATTTTTCTCTCTTTATAAATTGTATATCTTGAATTCTAATGTATCGTCTGTCGAAAGCTCTACACTAAAAATCTGGCGTGACATGCACATAACACAATTTTCAAATACCCAAAGTTAGAGAATGTTTCGTGCTGTACGATCAATCACACCATATTTTTTTATCCAATATTAAATGAAAGATGAGGTTTAGACAATCATAGAAAAAAACTTCTTGTGGCAATGAAAAAATATCGGAATAATAAATATAATGTAAAATCGATGATTATGATACTTTATCATTATTTGATAAATAAATTAAGAAATATATCATTTTACGATTTAAAAAAAAAAAAATATAATCAATATTCTATGAACCTATCGGCAAGTTGGTACAATGATTTATTAATGGTTAAATATAATTTCTCCTGAAAACATAAATTCAAACAAAAAAAAAAAAAAAAATCTATTTAAAAGCTGTTTATATTTCTCATTAATAACCAATAATTCCAAGCACGTCTCAATTTTAAGAAATCCTTAATTAATATTCTAATCAAAGATGATATTTAATTACCGCTCTTTGATTGGATAAATGGTTCAGGTTTCATTAATTTCCGACATCTTTCTTAAGTTCATTCCTTTTTTTTTTTTTTTTTATTAATTTATTTTTATTTGGGTTTACTTGGCATGCAAAATATACAAACAAATAGACAGACACGCAGCAACATTTCTTATAAACACGCAAACAGTAAGCCACATTTCTATAGAGACATTCCCGATATCTGGGAGGAGGAGGAACCAGGTGT
This sequence comes from Euborellia annulipes, assembly GCA_023213315.1. Lineage (NCBI taxonomy): Eukaryota > Metazoa > Arthropoda > Insecta > Dermaptera > Anisolabididae > Euborellia > Euborellia annulipes. The sequence goes on along the minus strand of JAKCPI010026704.1, from coordinate 19,241 downwards.
CAAGGGTGTTTAAATACCGACCGTGTAAAACATCGGACTGTAAATTACAGAGGCTTGTTGCTGTTGTTGTTGTTGGTTTGGCTCCAATCGAGATTAAAGCGACATTCGCACTCAGGAGGTGGTATGTACCCATCTATGTTTTGCCAGCCGATATTTAATTTCTCCCGATGGCAAATTGAATTAATTGAAATATATTTTATAATATACTGTATAATTTGACTTTAGTTTAAAGGCTGAAACTGAAAATTATTACCTTGTAAGGAAATGAATATTTTAATTTTATTTCTTAAATATTCATCGATCTTTAGAATTAGCAACATTGATCTAGACCTATTTTAAGATGAAAGCCATTTTTTTTTTAAATAATTTAAAAAAATCTATTCAAAGGTCGCATCAGACCTTTATAAACATATTTTTACTAAAAATAATTATTATACTTTAAATATATGTTCAATAAATATAGGTTTTGAAAAGGCTGAAGATCCACACAATTTGAATAAAAGATCCTCTGGATTCCGACCCCTGATCTATTCTATTCTTGAGAATCTCAAGAGTAACAAATTTCCAGTCCAAGGCAAAGAATAAATCAATTTTTACTTTCTCTTACCCTATATATGAAATATTTTTATTGGTATATTTTCGGTAAATTTTCACCCGTAAAATAGTGCAACTCTTTTAACACCCCAAGTTACTTCTAAATGACGGTCGGTGATTTGTTCTAAAAAGAAATAACATCCTTATATTGAATTTCCTACTAGGATTCGCATTTATATACCCGAGGTGATTTTGCAGCCACCATAAAAATTTCTTTGTACTGGCAATACTAGTATGGTAGCGAACAGCCAGAGGCTCCCATGTAGTGCAATTAGTGTTTGTGACTGCACTAGTACGTTCACTTCTTATATTTTAAATAATTGAAAAATAAATCTTTCTATTTCTATTTTATTTAAATAGATTTCTTGTCTCTTGGAATAGAGTTTATGATGTAGTATTTTAGTGAAATGGTTTTTTTTAAAGGTCTTTTTTCCCATTTCATTTAGCCCCTATTCCTATTTATTTCAAATGATTAGTAGCAAAATTCATTTTTCTCCCATTACATGACCTTAAAACTAGAGGCAAGAACTCTACCACTCTGGATCCAGGGAAAATTATATAAGTTCTATAACTGAATTAAATAAAAATTATTGTTTCCTCTTATTAGCTATAAATATTATATAATACTAGCCGCGCCGCCTGCTTTCGACTTCACCCCCTTTTTTGGTTATCCCTCGCAGACGTTTATCTGGTTCGGACCCTAGCTTCTCTTTCCTGTAATCGTTAGATGGTGCTCTTTGAATTTGATTAAATTATTTCTATCAGAATAGACTTGAATAAAATCCTACGGAGAAATTCGTAACTTTTGCTGACTCTGAAAGTAATAAAAAATTTGAATCAAAAATAATTCTCCTGTAAGAAAAACCTATTTACAAAATTCTTTCCTTTTGTCGCTTGTATTTTACTTTAGTGCCTTTGCCCTTCTTGGGGAGACGGACAGATGGACAGAAATTAGCGAATTATATATAGGACTAGTGGCGTCATTTCAACTTCTTCTTAAGGGGGGGGGGGGGGCAAATTTCTTTCTTGGGGGGACAAACATTTTTTTTTTTCTTAAAATTTACTTACAATTAGGTACTCAAATTTGGCCAAAAGATATTTAATTTAATTAATTGTTTAATTTTGTACAGTTTGTATGCTCGTAGATATTTTTTGAAATATTTATAAAAATCAGAGCCCTTGGGAGGGCAAATGCCCCCCCGGCCCCCAAAATAACGCCACTGTATAGGGCTAATAGATATTAGTAGCGAATTAGTTCTTGTGGCCCTAGTCAAATTATTCAAACCTTTCCTACTTGTCCTCACATTCAGTAGCCAAGAATTTATAATAATAATCAATTTATATATAATATAATTATTTATTTATTTAAATAATCTTTAGGTATGCAATTTTATTTGAGTTAGTTTAAATAAAAAAAAGACTTTAGTCATCAATATTTAGTCGCTATGTTTATTGATTGAGCCGAACGATCTCTCTGTTTATTGTCTTAGGACACCCTGTAGCTAACTAAAACGACAAGAACAACATCCATATATGTTTTTCGTCGGAGAAGAACAATTTATTAGATTTGATATTTCCAAGCTTTTTTTTATCTTTTTCTATTTGTCTGTAAAAAAGCGCCACACAAAGAAAGGCAGATACGCCACCAACATTTATGTAAGGGAAGATATATGGTTGAATATGTATTTATTTTTTTTTGTTTGTTAGCATATTATTATTCAGAAATTCGCGATTCGTTGGGTCTTCTAGAGAGAAAAGAAAAGTCTGCAAAAAAAAGGGTGGGAGGAAAAAGACAAAAAGAGATAAAGATATTTATTTTGTTAGAATAATATTTTCTGAAATTTAAATTTAAAATTAAGTTTCGGGAAAAATTAGTGAATATTTTTTAGAATTAAAATTTTTTACAATAATTAAAGAGCCATTTGAGGCACGTCTAAATGACCTCCAATTGGACCTAAACTTAAAATTTATGTGTATTATAACTAGGGCTCGGATTTATAGGCACTAAAAATCTTTAAAATAGGCAGGCAACTAAGCACTAAAAATTATTAAAATAGGCACTTAAAAAGGCATTTATTGTAAAAATAGGCACTTAAAAGGCATTATTTAAGAAATAATATAAAAAATTTAAAAAATTGATGTCTTATTTTTGGTAATATGGTGTGACTGGTCGCACAGCACAGAATTTTTTCTTAATTTCCGTAATTTAAAGGCGCATTCTGTACTTGTTTGCCAGAATATAAATACAAATCAAATTTTTAAGTACTAATTTTTAAAATTTTACATTAAAAATAATTTTTTTTTTTTTTTCAAAATAATGTATTTTTTTTCAAATCTCGAGAGGGGGGGGTATTTACCCCCTTTACCCCCTCCCCTTGAAATATTTTCTTGATAATTCAAAAAAATTTTAAATTTAGGCTATGTATAGCTCGTAAAAATTGAAATTGGCTATTTGAACTTAAAATAGGCACTAAAAAAGGCATTTATAGATGAAATAGGCACTAAAACCCAGAATCGGCCAAAATAGGCATTATAGGCACTAACAAATGCCTCTTATTTTATTCAGAATTTCATGAAACGTATACATATCATATTGGCCTAAATTTTAAGCCATAAATTAAAAAAAGGCAAATAGGGCGAAATCCGAGCCCTAATTATAACTTAAAATTTATGTGTATTATAACTAGAGACCGACAAAAACATAAAAAATGGAAAAAAGTGCTTAAAAAGCATAAAACTTGAATAAAAATTATTAAATAAGCATAAAAGTTGAAAAAAGCATCTCATAAGCAATTTTTACTCATCCAATGGCTTATACAATTTTTTTTTAATAAACTAAATTTATTCCCCCCGCCCTGCGAAAATTTTGTTTTTACGGAACCAAATTTTTTCACCCTGCAGAAAAAATTTTTTTTACAGCTATATTTTTTTCCACTGCTGGGTTTTTGAAATTTTTTTTGGGGGGGGCGGACCCCCTCCCCCTTATATACGTCCCTGGTGTATGGTGGCGAATGGGAAAAAGTGTTTTTTAATAAAAAAAAAAAAAAATTATAAATATTCGTAAAATAAGTTCAAATAAGCACGAAAGGGAAAAAAGCATAAAAACTCAAAAAACAAAAACATAAAAAACAATCTCAATCACTTAGTTTTTCCAATTCGAGAAATTAAATATCAAATGTTTGCTTATAAAATTGAGCAATAACATTTTCTTAAATCGCTCAATTATAACTATCTGCATATTTTTAAGTGGTGTCGCCTTAAAACAATTTTGAAAATTCAAATTAAGAGTCGTTTTAGAGTACATTTTCTATTAAAATTTATTTTTTTTCTATATCTCTAAAACTGTGCCTGATGGGGCAAAACAGAAATGATATTTGAATTCAGCATGAAAAATACTTCTAGAATCTCATATATTATTTATTCTCTTGAAAGAAAAAAAAGTTCATTTTTGTCGACTAGTGTTATTTACTTCGAACTCGTATACTTTTATTTCAATGGTCAAGTTAGAATTTGTATACATAATATAAAATAATTAAGCTTAAAAGTTGAAAGATTAAATATTTCATCTTTCAACTTTTCTTTTCAGAGAAACTAAACTCAAGGCTCTACTCTCGAGCATATGAGGCATTTGTGGCGCCGATTATACTTGAAATATCATAGAATATTTTATTTAATTCCGGAAAGGTTGGGATTATGTCTACTACCTTACTTAATAATCTCTTTTATATTTATTGTTGATATAAATCATCCATTTCGATTTATGTTCCAGTGATATAAGACAGAAGATATTCAGGGTATTTTTAGGATCCTTTGGAAATGAATAAATACTTACTTACATAAAAGAATGTATTAATATAAAATTCTAAACGAGAAAAGATTTTATTTTATTGCTAGCTAAAATTATAAATTCTCTAGAAAGAACGTTAAATAATTTTCTAGCCCATGTGTGGGAGAAAATAAATAAATGCCTCGGTCGGTGTTTCTCTGAGATGTTTCAAGGTGTTGTTTTAAATTCTCCAGGCTTTGTTTTAAGTACAATGAGTCAATTGGCTAACGTGACATTTTTGACCAATGCGCACTGACAATGTCTGAGACTAACACGAAAAACGAACACCTCATAAACTACCACCCAACAAAGTCCCGTTACTTTACTTGGTTTCACTTAACTTACAGTTGAATCTATCCATGCTGATAAGCTATTTTGTTAATAAAAAAAGAAAAGATGGCGAATCAAGAGGGGCATTAGTCACTCCAGTAAAATACAAATAAAGCATACAAAATTTTTACTTTAGATTGAGCTCTTAGATCCGGCCCTGATGCTCTGACTCGATTTATATCTGACTCTAATATATCAATTGATTAATTGATACAATTTTTCATTAAAATTAACTCACACAATTCCATAAACCTAATTTTACTTTTTTTAATTACAAATTACCTGAAAGAAATAACATGTTCTTTCGTTTTCATATTATTTCTTCGTAATGATAACTTAAATAGCTTGAAAAGGTGTCTCTTAGTTAAAGATTAAAGCAAATTGGTCCTTAATAACTCTCTCTGGTTTTTTTTTATTCAGAATATGTATTCTAAACGATCCTCTCTGGTCGGCCATTTCGATTCTCTTCAAAAGCCCAGATGGCCAGTTCATTTCATAAAAGGCTCCTTTTGTCAAATAAATACCCAGAGTGACACTTCTACGAATCGTTGAGCTAAGAACTTGTGTATTTAAATTCTGTTCTTGAAGCACATCCTCAATGAAGCTTCTTCAGAAATCACTTCTTGAGCATAGAGAAGTGTGTGATCAAATTTATAGATCCGCCCAATCTCTCCCTTTCTCTTTTCTTTGCAAGTTTTTCTTGACAAATCCCGTTACGGATATTTCCAAGCTTCTCAAAATTTCTATTCTCTAGATAGATATTTTATTTACTTTAAGAATGGAGCTATAAATCTTAGGAAGATGATTTTATCCATCTTATCCAGTCTTAGAAAAAAATTGGAAAATATAATTTATTAACTTAATATATTTATTATTTGCTGCTTTTTACGACTTATTTGAATTATTAGTACTATAGCGAGATCGGGGATGAAATATTAAATACAAAAATAAATAGGTCGTATTCTTGAAATGAGAAAGTTAATTTTAATAAATTAGTAATAGAATCCTAGAATTAATTAATTGATGTTATTGTTGGGAAAAAAATTTCTTTCGGATAAGATTAGTTCACCAAGACCTATTATTATGGTATGTGTGTTGCTATAAAAAAAAAATTGAATCATTCGAATTCAAAGATTATCCGAAATTCTGCTTGCAGATTTATGCAAACGATGAGTGACTAAAGAAGAGAGAAAAATAAAAAATAAAACATTAGACACGTGCTCTGCGTGTTCAGATTAAATAAAAAATGGATATTAGATTAAAGACACAGTATAAATAAAAATTTTAAATGATATATTCAAAAAAAAAAGAAACAATGATATAAGCAAGGTGTGACTCTAATTGACATTATGAAGGACCACAGCATCCTCTGAAATAATTTCAATAAATATAAAAAAATCTTCCTTTTTTACTTTCTCTTACCTCTATATATATGTTAATATATAGAGAGAGAAAGTATTGGATTCATTTAAATAAGTCCACTAAGATTAAAATTTCAACTAAACTCTAAAAAAAATATGATTTTTAATCGTTTTTCATATACTTTTTTTTTTTTTTTTTTTTTGGGGGGGGAAAGGGAAGCCAAACCAAACACCGCAGCCAGAAAAAAAAAAAAAAACAAAAGGAGAAGCATGAACTTGAATTTTAATATACCAGTTTGTGAAATAAAATTCATAAAAACTGGTTTATTAAGTAAAAAATATATGATTCAAATTTAAGTACCTTAAAAAGTAACTAACTAACAAACAAATTTTTTCAAATATATTTACCCCAATATATAAATTCAAATTCAAATTTAACATGAAAATATTTAAATTTTTTACCATCAACCATTTCTCTATCTTTCCTATGAACACAAATAAAGCTTCAACATTTTGAGGGAAAACGAGAATATATTTAAAGACATCTAAAATAATTGATTTTTCAATTTTAATCAAATCGTTAGACGAATTTTGAGAAAATCGAAAAAAACTGAAAAATACATCAAAATACTAGTACTCTTTCGATTTTGATTAACTTATTTTTCCTCCCGGGAGTATTTAACTTAAATATATTTCATCCTCCTAGCTCAATTCCTTCATCTTAAAATTGACACCCCCCCCCCCCACACACACACACAGAGACCATTCCGAAAACCCTTTTTTGGATTCGGGACCTCAAAACGTGAAGATCCATCAAAATCTCGACATCGAATTTTTGACATAACAATACTTTCTCTCTATATATATATTACATATATAATAGTAAGAGAAAAATATATGATTCAAATTTAATACCTTAGAATAATACTAACAAAATCTGTATCCCACACACAACTTTCTCTTACCTTCTAATCAAATTTGTTCTTTTTCCCCAGATTTTTCGACATATATTTAGTTTCCCCGATATATTAAAATTCAAGATTAAAATTTAATATGGGAAAATATTTATATTTTGTTACCAACCATTTCTCCTATCTTTTCTATGAACACAAGATAAATTCTTCAAACAATTTTGAGGCAAAAGAGAATATACATTTGAAAGACATCTAAAAAATGATTTTTAATTTTAATCAAAATCTTAAGCGAATTTTGAGAAAATTGAAAAAACTGAAAAATACATCAAAAGACTAGTACCCTTTGGCCGATTTTGATTAAAGCTTATTTTTCGTCCCGGGGGCTGCCTAACTTAAATATAAAATTTGAACTTCCTAGCTCAATTCCTTCATGCTTAAAATTGAACACACACACACACACAACACACAGACAGACAACCATGTCCGAAAATCACTTTTTTGATTCAGGGGACCTCAAAACGTAAAGATCCATCAAAATCTCGACATCAATTTTTACATAATCCAATACTTTCTCTCTATATATATATTACATATATACATAGTAAGAAAAAAAACTAAGTAGTCGAGTTGGTAGAGTCGTCATACATATGAAGGGAAGAAACCAAGAGCTCGAGTTCAAACCTCTAGAGGGGCGCTTTTTTTTTTAAGTTTTTTTAAGTAGTGGATGAAATTTTTCATAAACCCGTTTATTATAAACGTAAAAAATCGGTATCTGAGCTTTATAGAATACCTTAAGAACCGCTGCTTTAAATTATTAAAATAATAATATAATCAAACCACCATTCTAGAGATATATAAATCATTTTTGGAATAATGGACATAAATTTTAAGACTTTTTTTTATTCAATATATTGACCACCGGGAATAAATTTTCAAGTGAGTTGTGCCTTTGTTACTGGTGATATTCTTCTTAAAAGGTCGAATTGGATCCGTTTCGAAACGTTTCGAAATGCCATCATCCATCTGAGCGCCATTCTTCGTGGAGACGTTAATGTAGCATTGCATTCAAGTTCATGACCATCGGAAAAAAAAAATGAATTGCTATAAAATCTTGAAAAAAAAAATCATGATGAAGATATGACATCACCGATGTTATTGATGGGAAAATGTTTTGCATTATTTACTTAATCAAATGAAACTATTTGGATATTTATAATTTTATGAAAATAATTTCCAGCCATTTTTAAGGTATTTAATTATTTATTTTTCATTAAAAATGGGATCTTTTTATTGACTTATAGAAAAGAGAGATTGTAATCATACCAAATTTAACATGGCGATATTTTTGATGAATTATGCTTCCCTTAGGGAAGATGTTTTATAAATTCAAATTAAATGCAACTGCTCCTGACCCATAAAACAGATGGTAGTTTTGATGGCTATTATGCAAAGTGACAGGGGTTCACATCCCGTCACGACAAAAATTGGTATCATTGAATATATATTGACGGGGTCTAAATGGCCCCCGATGCCAAAAAAAAATCAATATAACTGATTTTTCAAAAATAATTTATTCCCAACAATACATTCTTAGGATTACCTCTTCAAATCAAAATTTTATTATCGGTGGTCCGGATAAAAAAGGCTGTTGAACGCTTGCAGAAAACCAGCGATGCTTTGATTTTTCTTAACATATAGTCATAAATTCCTCAGCAGTTTAGAATGACACTAAATAAATTTAAAAAGATCCATTAACATCATCAACACCAAAAGATAAAGTAATTCTGAAAATCGGTTCTAGGGTTAAAATGGGAAAAAAAAATAGGTAGCCTCCGAGAAAACAGACTGTTGAAGGCCTGTCGAAAGTCATCGATATAATAGATTTTCAATGAAAATTATTCTTTAATAGTTAACACTCCCAGATATTGTTGTTTTTTTTGTTTTTGTTCATTTTGACAAAATTAATTTATGGTCAATATATCTATAATTTAATTAATTTTTTTTAAATAACTGAGGACGGATCTCTGGTTCTTATCCTAAGAAGCGAGCGAGACTTCTAAGCCCTAGAGCCAAATTTTTTTTTGTTTTATTTAAAAAAAAATTTGTTTACGGCAATATTTTTATACACTCATTATATACGTATATCTTTTGGCATATTATTAAAATATCTACATGTCATTCTTTCACTGTGTTTATTTACGAGTATTTATTCAGGAAAGATTTATGATATATACTCTCTTATGGCTGTTTTTTAACGTGTAAATATTAACACGTTGAAACTTAGAAAGAATATGTATGAGAATATTTATCTTTAGTGAAATAATGAACCGAAGTAGGCAACACTACGATACTGAAAACCCTCTCTCATCTAAGAAGATATTATCATAAGAATATATTAGATTATATGAAAGTTTGAAAACTCTCATCATTTTTAGTTAAAACCGTTTTTCTCCCCAAAATTTCAAAGTATATAATTAAATTTAATTAACAAATTAGTAGCTAACGAAATAACGTATAAATAAATAATTTGTTATTTTTCTTTTGTTTTAGTGGAGAATTTCATCTAGGATTTCCTCGGTCCGAACTTCAAGGTGCTTCTTGGTACCAACTACTTCATTGGGACTCAATGCGCGACGCTCAGAGCAAACACCGAATTAGTGAGTTTTATTTTTTGCCCAAAATAAATTTATTTGATATTTATCTTTTTAGAAAAATGTAAATATTTTGAAGAAATGCAATGAACTAAATTTTGTAAAAAAAAAAACTTTATTCTAATTATACCCATAATTAAGCCACCTAATAAATTTCTATTTATTCAATATTTAAATATTTTAATTTTAAAAATTTCTTAAAGATTATAATTTTTTCTCTTACCCCTATATATGTTAATATAGGCCTATAGAGAGAGAAAACATTGGATTCATGTCGAAAATTCGATGTCGAGATTTTGAAGGGTTTCAAGGTCCCCTGAATCCAAAAAAGTGGTTTTCGCGACATGGTCTATCTATGTGTCTGTGAACAAAATATCTCAAGAACGAAAAGAGCCAGGATGTTGAAATTTTATATTTAAGTTAGGCATCCCCATGCGACGTGATACGAAGCTTTTGAACAAAATCGGTCAAAAAGTACTAATACTTTACTGATGCACTTTTTTAGTTTTTTTTTTTTTTTTTATTTTCTCAAAATTCGCGCTAATGATTTTGATTAAAATTCAAAAATAAATTATTTTTGTGATGCTCTTTAAAATGTATATTCTCATTTTGCCCTCAAAATTGTTTGAAGCACACTTTACTCATGTACTTCATAGGAAATATATGGTTGCCACAAAATATAAATATTTTTCTATTCTTATAAATTTTAACACTTGAATTCTAATATATCAGCGAAAACTAAATATATGTCGACACAAAAAATCTAGTGTGCAAGCACAGATCATCAATTAAAAGAGTACTTAGATGATGTTTACAAACAAAAAATAATCGATTTGATGTTTGTGTATGTGCAGTTACCCAGTCTGAGCAGGAGAGGGCGTGCATCCTGCTGGTCCGGCTGCAGAGGAGAGGCGGAGGCTGGATCTGGGTGCACTGTGTGCTGCAGGTCAAGGACGCAGTCGATGGCGGCCAGCAGCCTGTCATCGTGTGCACCAATCAGGTGCTCAGGTAAGCACCACCGAGTACTCACATATAAACATTCTTTTTCTCACTCGCATCATGCCAGACTAACTTTACTTATTTACCTTTTAATAACAACTATTTATTAACAAACCGTTCGGTACGAGGTGGAATTTCGCCATTAATTAAAATTAAATTAATTTCTTTTCATGATATTTTTTTTTTGCGTGACATTCTGTTAAAGTAAACATTTAAACGTTTAAATTGAATATTATCATATTAATGGTAAACATTCAAAAGCCTTCCTTCACACATCTCTTATTATATGAACCAGTCGCGAAGGAGGAGATTGGGGCCAAAACATCTTGCAGAGGACCTAAATTTAAGCTAGATATTTTGGATTCTTACTCAAAATTATTATAATTTTTTTAATTTTACGCTGGAATATTCTTTTTTCAAAGGATTGAATTCGTCAATTACAAAAGAACATGCTTTTAGCTTTTTTTATAAAGGACATTTATACCAGAGCTGACATTTATTTTTTGCATCTAAGGTCTTATAGATCCCCTTCTATTTATTTCAATTGATTGGTAGCTAATACGTTTAAGGAAACGAACCCCTGATCTCTACTGGATCTACAGTGAACGCCACATTCAAGTCCCCACCTGGGAGGTAGAGCCTTAAGTATAGGGCCTATATATGGTATATAGTGAAATAATTTTAAATTTGAAAAGGTAAAATAAAATCATCTATACCAGATGTTATTTTACCTTTTCGTTCTTTAAAATTATTTCACTATATACCTAAGGTTCTAACTCCCAGGTGGGGACTTAATTGTGGTGGTCACTGTACCATTGTGGTACAATCGGCGGCACAAGTGCCTGATGTACTCGAAAGTGGAGCCTTGAGCTTAGGCAACCAAAAAGCTTAATCGTGAAGGGTCTCTTCAAATGTATTTATTTATTTTACAAATATTGATTTGGTTGACTAACAAGCTCAAGACTCCACTCTCGAGCAGATCAGGAACTTGTGATGAACTGTATGACCCAACTAATTACTCCTCTACCTCCATTAGCGACTTATTATTTCCCAAGGGTTCTTTTAAATAATAAAAAATAGAAACAAACTAAATAAATGAATGAGTGAAAGTACGGGAGACTCAGTCACCCAAACTTCATCGCTAAAATTTGAAAGCAAATCTAATTATACTAATCAAAATTATTATTTTAATGAATTAAATTATTTTATTTATATAACAAGCTATTTCTTTCTATTTGCCATATTGAAATAACAAATATTAGAAAAATGATCTTAAAAGGTTGAGAAAAAATATAATTTGTACATAATGATAGGTCTATATTATAAGTCCGCGGGCCACTGGTTTGTTAAACATATTTCATTAAAGTTGAAGTTTATTTAATAAATTATTTATTTATAAAAATAAACAGATATAGGTTATTTATAATTTCACTGGTTATGGGCTATTCAAGAATTACATAATCACATTTTTGGCTATTTTGTACCTCTTTCACTTTAAATACGCAAACATTTCATTTTTTTTTCGTTTGAACTTTTTTTTCTTTTAAAAATGTATACGTAAGAAACTGATAACCCAACCCCAACCCTTTAAAGCAATGTGTACCCCTTCTAGGCTTCTTGAATAGCCCCCTATTATATATTTCGAACTAGGATATTAAGCTGAAATTAGCTTATAAATCATGAAAAAAAGAAATCATATAAAAGAGATGTGAAAGGAAGCAGGCGTTTCGGTTTTAAATGAAGCCTACCCTCAGGGTAAAATAATTATCTCCCGTTCTGTCTGTATATAGTCCTTTATGTATTGTTTTCTAAGTCTCAAGAATAAATTGTTTTTATCAAAAATAATAAATCTTCTTATACGATTAAATAAATAAATATTCTTTAGATTTTTTAAATTGATATTTAAAAAGAATTTTAAGCATAAAATCACCTGTGATGAGATTAAATTAGATTTACTATTTCTTTATTTGAAAATTTTTTTTTTTATTATTATTATCTTCAAATAAGGCTGAAAATCTATATAAATCGTTTTCGAGGAAGATAAATTGAGTTCAATAGATAAAATTCTCTCCTTTGAATTTAAACGCCTTTCTGTGGTGGGGGCCATAATTACGGAGCTTATCCGATTCGTACTCTACCGTCCGGGTGTATAATTACTAAAGAATGCCATGTTGAAGAATTCCCAGAAAATATTTTCCTTCATTGTATGTATCTCTTCTATAAATACACACAGAAAATGGAAGATGAGGATTCCGTCGTTTGGGCATCGCTACTTAATTTTCTTTTTGGACTTATCATCATCACCGACACCTTTTCTTCTTAATCTTCGTCTGATCGGTAAAGAGTCTTTTCTCGCTTGTTTGGGCTGCTTATTTTTTTATTTTTTTTGCTTCAATATATTATAGTAACTCTTTCTCTCTGATATGATCATATTATTGGGTGTGGGTTTTTTTTTATGCTTGTTTTATTAAGTCCTATTATTATAATATAATTTTATTTGGAATCAGACATCAACAATAATATTAAGAAGGAAGCTTTTATGAATTTTAATAATTGAGACTTCTTCAATAAATTTTTTTTTTTTCAAATTCAAATTTATTTAAATTTTTATTTTTGCTTTTATATAAAGGGAATACTTTCGTATTTGTTTGTTATTCCTTAAACTTCATTTTCTCTCGACTAATACATAAAGGCTAATTTAAATTTCTTCAAATTAGTTTTCTTTTTTTTTTTTTTTTTTTTTTTTTTTAATAAAAAAACATTCACACTTTTTTCTCATTCACACTCACATTCACACACACATTCATGCAGTCTTTTCGGCAACTTAGGCCATATAAGACTTTGACGATAACCGCTGTAGAGAATATATCTATTGTGGGGTCAGGCATTTCTATTTAAGCCATCTGGTATCCAAATGGCTTAAATAAAATCATCGGACTGCCTGGGTCCGAACCCGCGACGTTTGGTATAGGAGGTAGGCGCGCTACTTACTACGCCAAACCCGGGGGCAGTTTTCTTATTGATTTGATAAAAAATTTCTTCTTTATTTTCGTGCAAATTTATTTTAAAAAGTCTAAATTTTCTCTTGTTTTGATAGTCTTTGTTTTTTGAAATTTTTCATTTTCTTTTAATTATAGATCGGTAAACTTTTCCCACGGATAACGGTAGTCTGTTTGACTCAGGGGCGATATAGAAATTTTTTTCGGGGGAGGGGGGAGGCCTGAACTCGAAAATTTTTCCGCGGAAAATTTTTTTTTTCACACGAAATTCTTTGCGGAACATTTTTTCTTTTGCGCAACCAAAGTTTTCCATCCTGCGGAAAAATTTGTTGCGCTGATATCTGTATATCCCTATATATGTATATGTGTTTGGGAAATTTCAGGGGGGCCTTCCCCCTCGCCCCCCCTTATATACGCCCCTGGTTTGACTACTGTATACTATTTAATAATAATTTGGCAAAACTTAACAATTCTACATTTTTCAAAATGTATTTATTATTAATTTAATTTAATATTGAACTATAAATAAACTTGTTGATAAACATGTTTAGGATTTTACTAAAACTGCACACAAGTTAGCTTAAGTCATCGCTCTATAAATTGATTTTTTTTGTACAATAGCAGTAACAATTATTGATAAATTCATTATCTTCCTATTACTTAATGTTTCATTTTTTTTTTTTTTTCATTTTTTTTATGAAAAATGGTCTATTTATGCTAGAAGTATTTTTTTTTATAATCGTGGGAGTATACCTTTTCATTATATTGTTCTATAATTAAAAAAAAAAATTTTGATATTTTCAAAGTAAATTCTTTGATTTGAACAAATTTAATTACACTATAAAAGATAATAATCTGAAGACTTTAATGCTCGACATGACAAAATAAAAACGTAGTTTGCAATTAAAAAGAATTGAAGAGACAATTAAAAGCTATGGGAAATGGTTGATGTCTGATCCGAAACGTGACCTACAAGATGACTGACTTGACACCTGTGGTCCCTATATAGTGAACGCGAGGCGGCCGTCATGCAAGCCAACAGCTGGCTCTATCACTACTACATGGTCCAGAGTAAACTGCAATATGGCTTAGCTTATGAAGCGCATGCTGCATCGCGTATGGCAGCAGCCGCAGCTGCTGCTGCAGCGGCTTCAGGGACGTATTATCCACCTACTCCACCAGCAGCACCTGCAGCCCCACCACCCGCCCAAGTGTATCAACACCATCATTATGCTATCCAAGAGCCCCAACAACCCCAACACCAAAATACAGGTGGATATTCTGAAAATGGTTACCGTTATCGACGGGAAGCGGAACCAGTCGATTATTCAGTCCATGGGGGTGGATCTGAAGATGAAAGAACGCCTCGGTCCTCACCAGGTTCTGCCGAAGTAATTGTTGATCTCGATAGAGGTGGCACTCTTCTTTTGACCAGTATTTCGCAACAATCCAGGCCTAGATTGTCAAAATTAGACCCGGCGGATTTGATGGAACAATGGAATCCCAGTCCTCCTTGGTCGGATACCACTGTTCAAAAAGTACCAGATATTCTTCATCAAGAATTATCCCCGTACCATATGACGACACCACCGACCCCACCCACTGCAGGGACAGTGGCAGGGCCTCTCAGCACCCCACATGCATTTACTTTCGAACCATGGACCACTGAACAATATGTCCCACAGAGAGTTACTCCAAGCTCCTGGACCCCTGTCGAACAACCTCCTAGGCTTTTTCCTTTACAACCACCCCCACCTCCTCGAATTATATCGTCAGGAACTTCTGTTGATTCCGATGATACAGGAAATGACAAAAACATTGATCAAAATGAACATTTATAGCCAAAACAAGAGTATTACCATTTTTTAAGTATTAAAAAATTATTTCCTGTCTATTAAGTGCACTAAACTCTCTAAAAGAAAAAATATTTTTTTAATCAGTATTTATTTAAATTCAAAATAAAAGAGTGAATAAATTTCTAGTTTTATTTATTATCAAGAGAGGATTGCTAATAAAAAAAAATATTTTTAATATAAAATTATCTCTCTATAAAAGTTTCATTGTCTATATTTATTAAAATATAAAATTATACTGTATTTAAGATTCTTCCTTTGTAAAAGGAATAATTTGATATAGCTCTATATCTATTGTAATTTTAGAAAATTTACTTATGATATGGCTGCACATTATCAATTCAATGTCAATTAAATAATCGAGAGATCAAAAACACTAATAAATAACACTTAAGATCTCGAATGCATATATCAAATTGCATGTAAGAATGAATGTGCAATAATGCAAGGGTTGATGTAAATGCGATTCCCTTATAAAATATAAACATTTGAGATTATCTTTAAATCTTTGTTTTTATAACAATAAGGGAAATAAAACAAATTAATTTGTCGAATTTATTTTATATAGACTTTGAGAAATTTAAGAAATTACATATTTCTCTCAAACAATTCTGGATCTCAGATAGGTGGCCAGGAGGAACGATTATGTGAAAGGTCGCTCTTAATATAATTTTTTATTCAAATAGACTTAAAAAAAAATGATTGAATTATAAAATTATTATTTTAAAAAATCACACCTGTCTTCCTTGCATTATATATCTGTCTGTATGTTTAAGAATGAATGCATCTCTAAGATTATATAAAATATTCAAAAAGTAAAAAAATCAGATCTATGAAAAAATAAATATTAAAAACAATATGCAAAAATATTTGCCTCTATCACACTTGAAGGCAACTTCAATTCATGTCACTAATCGGAAATCCAAGGGGTAGTAATTTATTCTTCCCAATTAAATGAAAGCTTTGTGATTTTATCTGTGAATTTGACTAACGAAAAGTGTGAAGCTCTCTTTTTTCACAAGTATACTACAGTTGGCCTATTTTTTGAAAAGAGGAGCGATTATTCAGGTCAAATTTTAACTAACAATAGTATATCTCGAATTTTTTCACAAGAAAAACAGCCTTATTTTCTAATATTTTTTCAAAATTAAAAAAAAAAAAAAATTATAAAAATTTAATAAGTACAAAGTGAGAAATGAAGTGATAACTGATTAATTTTTGCCATACTATAATTTTTCAAACTGGATCGTTTCTCTTGTATGAATGCCACCATATGCATGAATTATCTTTTCATAAGACAGTTGCCAAATATTTTCCTAATTTGTTGGATATAATAATAATTTATTTATTTTGTTGATTATTTTATTTTGAATTAAATCGTCTTTATAATATATATAAATATATAAATAATGTTATCAGTAACCAAACTGATATTTTTGGCTCTTCTGTCGATATAATAATAATAATATATATTAAATATTTTTATTTTTGTGCAATAGTTATTTTGCTTTTATTCTTCGGCCATAAAATAAGTGCCAATCTTTTAGTGAATAATGTACGTTCATGTGCTTTTTATTTATTTTTTAGGACGATTGATTTATAATAAATATACAAATACAAAGTGGTTTTGGGATTGTAAAAAAGAAAACTAACTTAATATGATATTTGTAATTAATTATATTTAAGATTTATAATTTAAATATAAATATATTTAAAATAAAAATATTTTTGTATATATTATAAATATATATTCAAATTTTAATTTAAAAAATAAATAAATATTTTAAATTATTTTTTTCTATTTTTTTTCATGCCGGTAATTGATGTACTTTTTAATAGTGTTTAGTAATTTTTACTAGAAGTTCAAACATCACCTGAAGTCAATACGTCACAACTATAAAATCTAAACATTTAGCGAGACAACTCAGGCGGCAATTTTTAGAGAAGCAGATTAATGCAGCAGCTACAAAAAAAAGGTGAGAAAAAATTTTTTTCGGGGAGGGGGGGGCCTGAAATCAAAAATTTTTCTGCAAAAATTTTTTTTTTTTAAAGAAACTAAATTTTTTGTGTGTTAAAATTTTAAAGACAGTAGGCTACTATTAAAAATTATTAGGGGGAAATTTTCTCTTGGATCATTGGGAATTCAGTCTCGAAAAAATTTTCTGGCTAAGGCCTTGAACTTAAAAAATATGACCTAGTTAGTTCTCTGAGCACCCTTTCTGGCTGATCACTACTTCTAAGGACAAAAGGATCCTTTTCTCAATTTTATACAAGCGCGCGCCAAGATTCATCCAGCTGCCGGTAGATGGTAGGACTGTCGAATCAAACTGTCAATGAGTGTGAGTTTTGCCTTTTTCCATTTGTGTTCATTTTCAATAGTTTATTAAATTAATATTTATTGTGAAAGTTTTATAAATATTATTATTAATTTTAAGAAAGTTTTAAGATTGCTTCACATTATTATTTAATTAATTTCGACCAAAAGTAAGTATATCTGTCATGATTTATATAGCCTACATATATAACCTTAGCAAACTCACATGTGTATGTTTTTTTTATTTTTTAATTATAGACAACATTTATTTTTCTTTATTTATTTTTTTTTTAATTCATTCAAATATTATTGATTTTATTATCAGAAATATTTTTTATTCTAATATTTATAATTTTTTTGAAATAAATGCCCCGTGTGTTAAGGTTAGGAAATTAATTTGATAAAAAACTTATAGAAATAGTATTTTAAATCAGATAATGATGCTATTACGTCATGGAGAACTTTTAATAAATTCTTTAAATACACAGTCTAACAAATTTTGTATAGATTTTATGTGAGTAACACCAATATGGTGATCCTAGGGGGTCTGTCCATACAAAGATTTTTGTTGTTCATCCCAGGGAAAATTTGGATATTTAAAAAAAATTTATTATGTTTATAATACTCTATTATATTCTAATAGGAATAGTTTTTTTTTTTTGTTTTATCGAAATTTGCTCCTTTAAAAAAAATTCATATGGCTCTGTGAGTAAAGTTATCTGTGAGGTTAGAATCATTGTGTAACAGTGATTTGCGTTAAATAGGAAACACTCAGGGGCTCACTTATAGTGGGTACGTGAATGGCGAACACGAGTTACCCGAGCTAACTAGCATTTCTTCTGCTACTTATATGTTAGTCTTCCTTATACTCAAATATTGGTTCAGGGCAACGGGCTGGCTTATTCCTCCCTTAATCGTTTCAAAAAACGACACTGCTACAGGTTGAGTCGGAAGATGAGGCCAAATTTTTTTTACTTCTTTCATAGTTCTTACTCGTTTAAAGTTCTGTTCCAATTGTTTAAAAATTTTCCACCTTTAAAACATTATATAAGCTTATATAAAAATAAAATTTGTCGGTTAAGCCGCGTTATCGAGGAAGAATTTTATCTACCATACACTCAGTCGCGGAAACTTTCGATATTAGGATTTCAACGTTGGGAAGTTTTTTTTTTTTTTTTTTACTTTGATGGGGACTGATCTGGGATCTTACAGATGGAGATAATTTTTTGTAACATTAAGGGGTGAAACCCAGTCATTTAGTTTGTGGCCTTAACCACCTGATTTTTTATAATAATTTTTTTTTTTTTTTTAATTACTTGAAAATGTTTGTCTATAATTTTACTGTTCAAAATATAAAATTATCCTTTATATAATACATTAAATTAATTATTCATGTTTTT
>JAKCPI010026703.1:0-36046 GCA_023213315.1 Euborellia annulipes | reverse complement strand
TTTTTGCATTCAGGGAAGCTCAAAACGTGTATATCCATCAGAATCTCGACATCGAATTTTTCACATGAATCCAATACTTAATAAAAATGTTCAACAATGTCCTTCAAGCAGTTTGCCTCCGATTGTTGGGTTGGTATCCGGGGTGGGCGGGCGATGGCAGCACGGGCGCGTGGTGCACGCCATCATTGATCTGTGTGAGCACCCCCACCCCGGTCCGGAGCCAGGCAAAGCGTACTCCCACCCCTACAGGGGGGGCAAGTTGACAGCATGCGAACCACGGGGGCTTTAGTCTGGCAGCAGATCTCGACGAGGAAACTTGCTCTCACCCCTTGGACGACTCCCATCGAAGCAACCCTTAACGCCTCTCGCGTCTCTCGCGCACATCCCCTAGCAGATAGCTTCTCTCCCCCCGGGTTCGGCACTCCAACACGTGGCCTCTGCCTTCGCTCGACAACAACACCTGTCTCTCAACTGTCAGCTCACCGCCGGCTGCTTGTTATGTGTAAGACGCCAATTTGCATACGTCTGCTCTCTTCTTCCTGCTTGCCTTGCCATGCGAATCCAAATTCCTCTATTAAATAATTCAACTTTGACAACTTAAAGATATTTCTATTTACAAGACATTAAAATAGAATCATTCTCACTTTTTATATTTATTTCACTTAAGGGTGTTTTCCCTTCACGTAAAAAAGAAAATCTTTTTCCATAATAATGTCAGATATTTTATTATTACATATCGAAGCATCTGGATTTCTATTATTAATTAAATTAATCTATAATGTCCTTTTTTCGGACATTTATTACCTTCATAGCATATGTGCTCTGTCCTTTAAAAAACACTTTTTCTCCCTCGCCGCTCTTTATTTACTAATTATCTAACACATCATTTATTGATTATTAGTAAATATTCCATGGATACATGTAGAAATTCAAATTTTAATATGTTATGATTCTCATTGTAAAGTGATTAGCTCATCGAAATTGTTCTCTTTTTTATAAATCAAATTCAGATAAACAATTATAAATTAGTTGTTTATACTATTTACTGTTCATGTTTGGATATTCTTCTTCCTGCTTGGCTGCAATAAATTTACTTTTTTTTATCTTCTATATTTATATTCTACTATAATTAATTTATAATACATTTTTAATTCAATATTATTTTTACTTTAATTGAATTACTATTATAAAATTATTCAATACCATTATACTGTATCAATTATACAATTAAAAAATATTCCATTTCATAATCATTCAAATATTTTTTTAATAGAAAAAAATATATGAAAACTCTTTTTTGACACTTATATGTCGAAAAAAATCCAAAGACCTATTATTTACAAATATATTTATTTCTATTGAACTATATAGAATCTTTTACCTTAGTAATTAAATTAATATCAATTTTACGGCATTATGTAAATTTGCTCTTTTTTATTTATTATTAGGCCTATTACTTGGTGTCACACTCAAAATTTATTATATTACTGCAAGGGTGACCTAAATAGACTTTGAAATGTCAGCTCTAGATTAAAATAAATATCAAAGAAATAAAAAAAAATAATATAATAACACTTTTTTTTAAGGGTCGGCATCTTCGCCATACCTTTAGAATTTTATAGCACTTTGCCTTCGTTCCATTATAATAGGTGTTGATCTACCAGTTGTATAAAAATATAATTATTTGAGATACATAATCTTGGACATGATGACACCGAAATATTTGACTGCTCAATTATTATTATTATTCAACAAGACATGTGAGTGTTTTTATTGGCGAGGCCAAACATCCCATGGCCCACGGGAATCTATGCCCCGGAAAGGCGGAGATCCTGGGTTCGATTCCCGGGGGCTATGGGATGATTTGGCCTCGCCAATAAAAAACACTCACATGTCTTGTTGAATATATCCATGACTTGTTTAGTCCGAATCGAGGTATTTTGAATACTATTATCTTATTCAAATATATAGATCTCGAAAAATATTTAACTATTATTATTATATTTACGTATTTGATTATTTTTATTTCTTAATTTATGAAAGCATTTCGTTTTTGTCTCGTTATCTACACTGGGAAACAATATCTATATACAATTATAATAGGCCTATTAAAAAAAATATTCAATTTTTCTAATTTATATTTATTTATTAAAAACAATTAAAATCTTTTGTTCCTAAATAACACTTGTTATTACCATTCATTTATTATTATGTCGCATTTAAAACAATAACGCACCAGTTAATTTTATTTGCCATTATCGTTTTTATGGCTATAAAATTTTAATTGTTCATGTTGGCTGTATATGTAGCACCATAGATATGTTTTTGGTTCGCCATTCGACTTATCGCGCCAGTACCAGTATTCAATCAAAATGTAATCAGGCAAATGGTATAATCGTTTAATTCACAACTAATAGAACCAACGTTGGATAAATAGGGCTTGAGTAATTCGTAGTTCCCTGATTGTCTTTCTTCACGATGGCCTGGCTTTAATTAAAACACACACAAGGGCTTCTTTTCTTCTCTTGTGACCCTTTTGTGTGACCTCAGCAGAAAGATTTGTTCGAGCGACCTAAGCAAATTTCTTTCTATTTTTTTCCCCCTCGATATCAATATCTCTTAAGTGAATCTTATTAAAATAAAAAAGTAAAAATTATTTTTTATTTTGTCTTGCCTTTTCATTGGTAATAGCTATTAATCTTAGGAACAAAAATCTTGTTTCAATAACATTTATATAGGAATTTGCTAATTATTATTAAATCTCAGGTGTTGCATTTAAATTTCACCCAAATCGTCAATTCCTAAGGAATGTTTTAGCGAACTTAACATTCACAAACCAACATTAATCCATATAACTTATGTTCGTTTCTCGTCGCCTCCATGACTATTCTAGTTTTAGAAAATGATACTTTGCAATGCTCTTTTTATTTTTTACACCATTTGAGTGTACCAGGTATGAACTTTACATCTTCAGTATAATTTTCAATTATTAATCCAATTTAAATTAAGAAGTTGTTGATAACTGGGAAAGGTGTCAGTTGTATAAAAAAAAAAACTCAATAATAGGAGGATTCGGCTTTAATAGAATAAGGCCATCTTCACTCACTTCATTGGGAATACAACTAAAAGTCAGTATTTGAATTTTTCACATTTGAGAAGCTTTAATTAATAATTTATTAATCAATTTCGAAGATCTATTATATTTTTGGAATAACGAAATATGTTTGAATTTAACTGGAATTATTTTAGCTCTTAAAGACGTAATTCAGGAGAATTTTATAATTTAAAGGCTCTCTAACATGCTGAGAACTCAAATCACCTATCTCAGCATACTTCTATGCTGTTTTTTTTTTCGACGCACATTCCTTTGCCCTTCACCTCAAAAATAAACTTTGTTTTTAGGGTATCCTAAAATTGTGACATATTTATTTTAGAATAGGCTATTTGGCAGAGTAACTTAAATATTCATAAAAATAATAAAAGAGAAAAAATCAATCAATTAGAAATCATTTTTTAATATTACTTTTAAATTATTATTAATACAAGAAAATTGAATTTTTTTAACGAATAGATATTTCTTTTTTTTGATTTGATAAATCTTTAATAATACCTACCTTTATATAAAAAAATGGACTTTTTTATATTTACACTGATTTAATGGTTAAGACAAATGGCCATTAGCTTTTCTTTCCCTCTCTACTAAACACTAAGTAGGTAAACCTCGTTGGTTGATGTTTTCTGTACTTTTTTTGTTGAATGCATTTGAGGTAATGTTAGAATTACTTAGAGCGAATCTCTAAATCATTTGTAATTGTGGTTTCATTTAGCGGAGGGCTATAACTATGCTATTGAGGTGAGGCGAGGGACGAAAAAACACTTTCTCCTTTATATATGAATTTAACGTCCCAAATTTAAACATAAATTTTAACCACAATTCTCGGGGAAATTAAATTCCGCTATTATAATTAAAATTTGTACATTCATTTAAATCTTTCATTTAATCCGTTTAAGATTATTTTCAAACATTTTATTTCTTATCCATGTTTACGCAGTTAATAAAAAAGACTTAATGCAAGTGTCAATCGCCCCGAAGTTTTAACCAAGAGCGGATCCAGAGAAGTTTCTCGGAAGGGGGAGGAAGGGGGGTAATCTGGTGTGACTGGTCGCACACCACACAATTTTTTCTTATTTCCGGTAATTTAAAGGTGCATTCTGTACTTGTTTACCAGTATATAAATTTTCAAGTATTAATTTGTAAAATTTTATATTAAAAATAAAATTTAATTCCCAAAATAAATATTTTTCTCGGGGGAGGGGGTAATTACCATCTTTACCCCCTCCCCCTTGTATCCGCCCTTGGCTTTAACCGCTTTTTTAGCCCCCGGGTGTGGCGTAGTAGGTGCCTACCATCTATACCAAACGTCGCGGGTTCGGACCCAGGCAGTCCGATGATTTTATTTAAGCCATTTGGATACCAGATGGTTTAAATAGAAATGCCTGACCCCACAATAGATTAATACATATTACAACGGTTATCGTCAAAGTCTTAAATGGCCTAAGTTGCCGAAAAGACAGTGAGAATGTGTGTGTGAGTGTGAGTGTGAATGAGAAAAAAGTGTAAATGTTTTTTTGAATTAAAAAAAAAAAAAAAAAAACCGCTTTTTTAGAGCAAATCAAGATATTAAATCTTTTTAGAAATTTACAAATGAACATATATGAACTCTTTAGAGAAGTTCTGAACCAAATATTGGAAAATTTGTTAGTTAACAGTTTATAATTTAGATTGCTTGCTATACACTCGACGCCACAATTGCCTGATATGCTCGAGAGTAGAGCCTTGAACTTAGGCAACCAGCCTTCTGAAGTATTATCTTAAAAGTAGCTTTTACACTTAAATTGTAGACTATTAAAAAAAAAGATGATTTATTTATTTTAAAAATATTAGTTTGGCGACTAAGCTCAAGACTCCACTCTTTAACACTTGTGGCGTCGACTGTACACTCCAGTTAATTATTAATAATTCCAAATAATACAAAACTTGTTGCGAAATTTCTAATAAAAATCCATGTCAATGAAGAATAGAAATGGCTGTGGTGATGATTGATAAGGAGCTCAATGAGGAAAGGCAGCCAGCATAAATAAAAACTTTTATATTATTTCATCGACGTTTCGGAAGCTCGTCGCTTCCATCTTCAGGACGAAATAATTGTCTAAATTGAGATGGAGAACATTATAAAGTACACACAACAAATGTTCATAAAATGTATGTTGTGCATAATATTTAACAAATATTTAACAATTGTATGATCTTATATTATAGACTGGTCTATCTTGGTCGGCGTTTTGAGACTGTTACTCACCTGGACAGCCTATATAATATAAGATCATACAATTGTTAAATATTTGTTAAATATTATGCACAACATACATTTTATGAACATTTGTTGTGTGTACTTTATAATGTTCTCCATCTCAATTTCGACAATTATTTCGTCCTGAAGATGGAAGCGACGAGCTTCCGAAACGTCGATGAAATAATATAAAAGTTTTTATTTATGCTGGCTGCCTTTCCTCATTGAGCTCCTTATTAAAAATCCATGTCTTTATTTTCTCAATTGCTAATTTTGTTCCAGAATTTTTTATCTGAGTCTGAATTCTTTGAAAAGTCTTCATCTCACTTTTTTGTCCAGAGAAAACTTATTTCAAACATCTTGTGTAAAATACGTCAAAGACACACATAAATGTCTTAACTTAAAATATTATATCGACAACTCATTATTTTCTTGGTTAACAGCAAGTGCCTGTTTTTTCCACTCAAGATTAAATTTTTTTTTTCTTTTCGCTATTATAGTCATATTTCAATCAAATTGATGCAAAAACAAAGATCGAAATATAATTCAATAACATAACAAATGTTTATTCGGTGTATACATTCAAACATAGAAATTAATCGCTGTCAATTTCCTAGCTAATTGGCAATCGGTAGCAGAGCGATAGATGTATTGATTGTCGACGATTGCGATTGCGATGTGAATTGGGTTGGGATGATGATTATGCCACCGGCATAAAGCGGAAGTGGCCATCTGCGGCGGATGCCAAGTCGCTGGTTGGTCCAGCGGCCATCATCAATGATTGACGCAGCGGATTCGCATCCATCATCATCCTCTCCCGGGTCAATCTCGGGTCGCATTCACTGGTTTTAGCCCAGATGTCACGGCTTTTAGACCGAGATACTACTCTCTCCCCTCAGCGGGGGGCATTTCTAAACCTCTCCCGGGGGATCACTCGGAAAAAGTTTCGTCATGCAATTTCTGAAAACATATATGTAAAATTCCATTTCGCTTTCAAATACGCATAGAGTTAGAAAAATATATGAAACTGACTACTGACTGCTTGACTGGTGACAAAACTTTGTTTAACTAATACGTATAGTACAACTTTTCAAATATATACAAGAAAAAATAAAAGCTTTATCATATTTTCCTTTCTCTCGTAAATTCTCGCATTCTCGCTTTCGCGAGAACAAGATGCGAAATAAATTTTTTCTATTAGTACGCATATTATATGAAACTACTCTCAAATAAAGTTTTAAATAAAATTTCAATACATAAAAAATCAAATCACTGTTTTCACTTGTCTCAAGTGGTCAAAAGCAAACACCAGATTTTTTAATATTGCTATTTTATTTTTAAGTCTTTTCAGCACTTTGGATTTATAGGCCTAATTTAAATACGATAAATTAGGGGGTCCAGGCACATTTATTTTTTGGTCAAATTGTTTAAAAAATATTCACGTATATTTCAATTATGGCTATTGAAAAAATATCTATTTTTTTTTTAAACACTCACACTTTTTTCCCATCCACACTCACCCTCACACATATATACACACAGTATTTTCGGCAACTTGATCCATATAAGACTTTTTACTAAAACTGTTATTTATGAATATATCTATTGGTGGTCCAGGCATTTTTATTTTATTATATTATTATTATTTTTATATTATTAAGCCATTTGTAATCCAAATTCTCAATTTTGTTTTTTCATCTTGACTAGGCTATTTAATATCAATAGGCCTATTTCACCATTTTTTTTTTTTTTTTTTTTTTTAATTTCTTTAATATCTTTTTTTAGCATCGTTCGTATTTAGCCTTTTTTTTTTATTAATAAAACTTCTAATAGTAAACTATTAAAAATAAATTACTTTTATTCAAACAATCACAATCAACTCTTCACCTCCTAATGACAAAATTATTTCTCTATTAATATTCATATACATTTCAAAATACCTTTAATACCCTAAATCAATTGACAACTAATTGGCATTTGGGAAGCCTTTCTAACATCGCTAGGTTTGCAAGCCTTGGAATGATAACAATGTACCCAGCCTTGGGAATCAAAAAACCAAGGTTGGCCCAAGCCTCGAGAATCAAAAAAACCAAGGTTGGCCCAAGCCTTGGAAAACAAAAAAATGGATGGTCGATCCAAGCCTCGAGGAAAAAAAGTTGTTTCTCGAGAGATTTGAACTCGAGCTTTTTGGTTTTGTTCTTCATTTGTTCACTCCTTTACGCTCTCGTACACAGTTGTTATATTGATATGACTCTCTTTTAAGCTATTTGATTTGCCTTTTATTTTAGCTAAATAAACTTTATCAAACAATCACCAGATTTAAAATATATATTACTGTTTTTTTCAATTAATAGTACTTGATTTAATTTAATTTTTTTTTTTTTAATTACATGATGGGTCAATTAAGCATTGGGAGTGGTCGAGGCTTGGCCCAATGGTCCTACCCAAGGCTCGGTTTAATAATATATTACCATTGGGCCAAGCCTCGGTCCAGGCTTGTCCATTCGTCTTCCCAAGCTCGGTTTAATACTATTGGGCCAAGCCTGGTCTGAGGCTTGATCCAAGGCTTGGCCCAATGGTATTATATTATTAAACCGAGCCTTGGGAAGACGATTGACCAACCTGGACCGAGGCTTGGCCCAATGGTATTATATTATAAACCGAGCTTGGGTAGGCCATTGGGCCAAGCCTCGGACCAGGCTTGGTCCAATCGTCTTCCCAAGGCTCGGTTTAATAATATAATAACATTGGGCCAAGCCTTGGATCAAGCCTCGGACCAGGCTTGGCCCAATAGTATTAAACCGAGCCTTGGGAAGACGAATGGACCAAGCCTCGGACCAGGCTTGGCCCAATGGTCACTACTCAAGCTCGCAAATGACAACTGGCCCAAGGTTCGGCCAATTGTCACATTCAATTCCTACCAGGGTATTAACCCCAATGAATAAATAAGTTAATGGTTTGATATTTGTTTTATGTGAAATGAAATCACTCCAGAAAAAAATAAAAATAAACAAATTAATTTGTTTTTTAGGGAAATTATACAGTTTAATAATAATATCGTTTCGATTAGGCTTGATGTTTGTTATCTCGATGGCGATTCTTTCTTATCCAGTTCAGTCACTTAGTCAGTCATTCACTTACTGTTTATAAATATTATAACGACCATTCTGGGAAACTGGGATGCCGTGACGCAGCCGCCACCCAGCCTCGTTCAAAAATATATATCTATATTTTTATATTATATACGTATAAACGAATCAGCAAAGGGGGAGGAGAATTAATAAACTTATGATTATTTTATTGCGTGACTTTCTCTCCTGGTTGCCAAGAGTTATTATTTTTATTTCATTTTTTTTCCTTTTTCTCTATCGCTTAAGCTTAAAATAATAATTCTTCTATTAAGGTGTAAAAAGATTTTTGATTTACAATAAAATTGATGGTTTCAATAATTCTAGTTATTATAAATTATTTAAGATAGAATTAAAATAATTGATAACAACAATCAATTTACAACTACATATCATTCAAATTCATTATTTAATGTATTTGACGTTTTTAAAATTTTGCCTTTTAAGTCTGGATAAATAACAGTTACAATAGTTGTAGTAGAGGCTAAGATTTTTTTCTTAATTATTATCATTACATATTTTCAAAAATACCTTCGCCTACCGCATAACATTTTTAAATAAGTCCTTCGACATATTGAAGGCAAATAGTACAATATTTATTATGGGAGTTTTTAATTATAGATCACATTTGTATAATTATTTATTAAAAATATAAATACTGTAATGTTTCGACTGCTCAAGTTCACTTGAATCGGGGCAAATGCACAGTACTTGAAAACGACTACAGAATAACCAATCGAAACGTTGTACAGTCATAGGCGCCGACTCCATGGGGTCCAAGGGGCTCGAGCCCCCACAATGTTGAGGAAAGAGGGCCCCAGCCCCCCTAAAAGAGTTATCAGGACATTTTTTCATATTTTATATGCAATCTACCAATGTGTTGTCATTTTATTTATATAAATACAACAAACTAAATGATTTCAAGGTTCCTGTATGTTGCTAGTACACTTTTGTACTATATATGAGTTTAAGTACATCAAACTGCTTTAAAAGTTTCTATAGATTACCAGTATAGCACATTTATTTCTAACTTAGTTATCAATACTTGTCATCAAAACAGCCAAACATGCTTCAGTCGTCTGCGGCATCTCAATTTAGCCTAAATCTTACAGTATTTTGGGGTAAAATTGTGTGTTCCGGTTTTGTTTATTGAATTACAACCATTTTTTGTTCTACCGTAATGTCATTTGTGATATTAATTATTGATATTTCTTTATGAAATAGCTGGGGGAGGGGGGGGAGGCATGGGAACAACCATCCTCCGGGAGGCCTGAAAAACGGCCCCATATTGTCTCAATTTTTCTTTGGGTGGGGAGCCTTCTGGGGGGGGGGGGGCGGGACCCTCCTAGTTATGCCTACCTCAATCATATTTAGGCCTCCCCAATAATTTTTAAAAGTCGGCGCCCATGTGTACAGTATTTATATTTTTAATAAATAATTAATAACAAAATGTGGTCTATAATTAAAAACTCCCATAATAATAGTCAGGGCCGGATCTAGGGGGGGGCAGTGGGTGCACGTGCCCCGGGCGGCAGATATCAGGGGGCGGCAAATTTTGCGTCTCTAAAAAAAAGGTAAAATATTTTTTCGACGGGAAAATTTGATTCCGCGAAAAAAAAAAAAAAATTTCGCAGAAAAATTTTTGAGATCAGGGAAAATTTTAAGGAGGGGGCGGCAAATTAAATTTTGCCCCCCTTAAAAAATCTCCTAGTTCCGGCCCTGATAATAGTAATACAAACCACAAAAGAATATTTATTAATTGGTAGTCAATGCAAATGACAAATTCTAGAAGCAAGTATGAGGAAGAGCTTTGTCCGCTGATTTAAATTCGACATATGGAACATAAAGAGATCAAATGATCTTTAATTTAAATTCTAACGTAAGATCTATTCATGTTTATAATATAGTATATCAAACTTGAGTGATAATTTATATTTACAAGGAGAAGATGTTCACAATTTGCACCCGATGTTAAGTATAGAAACTTTTTCCGTTTCTCAAATCCCCCCGCCCTCCTGAAAACCATAAATCATATCAAAAAATAAGAGCAGAAGAGTTGAAAATTGAGAAAACACCTTATATATTTAAAAGACAAACAAGGAAGAAGGAAGAAGCTTGAGGCAGTCCTGCTTATAGTCGACGAACCCCTCTCTCAACAAGAGAGTGAGGAGCAATAAATATAAATAAACTTTGAAATTAGAGCGGATTGTATGCAGCAGCGCGAATGCAGATCCTCCCGGGGGGCTTCCCCCTTGTGCAAATGCACCCTCTCGGGGCCATAAAGGGGGTAGCAGGTGCCGACGATACCAACTCCCCCTTAATTGGTAACTGGAGTCTCGTCGCCTACATCCCTGCTCCATTCGCTTTATGTATGTATCGGAGATCACCCATTGCACATTGCACAATGAACAGCAGTGTGCGGGATTGCATTTCATTGGAAATGCATAGACAATACCACACCACACCGGATTGGTTGGTATCCACTATTATTATATCAACTCCTTTCTATATATTTTATATTAACCAATATATAATATTATTGTTTTATTAGATATTGAAATTCAAATTACTAATTTTATTTCATTTATACATAGTGAATGAATTTTGGTTTATTACGAGAAGATATTCAGGCATGATTTGAATATGAAATATTAATGTTTCCAAAATCTGTTTGTTTAATGTCCTCTGCATAAACAATGAAGATAAGTCCGAAAATTTAACATTCATTTCAGAAAGAGAATATATGAATGCTGAAAAAAATATAATTTTAATTAAGTTTTTAATGATTATATTAGCTACAAATGGATTTAAATAAATATGGATGAATAACATGTATCTATTACAGTTATTCTAAAATCAATCTGGCCTCAAAAGCCGAAAGACCTGAATAAAAAAGGTACCAGACAAGCCATTGCCACATATGAATTTTACTTTTTTTTTGTTTTTTCCTAAGTCTAGTTATAAATTTTTTCTTTGTCTTCGTGGCATAAGTATTTATTTATCCAAGCTAAATACATTTGAAAAAATAAAATACAATTCATGTATAATACATAAGGATATTGAAAAAGCCATTTTAAAAATAAATAATCTCGTTTTAAAAACTTATTTAACTAACAAGTATAACATTAGCCCTCGGGCTTGGTGTAGTTGGTAGCGTGCATGCCCTCAATACCAAGGATCACGAATTCGGATCCCAGGCAGATGATTTTATTTAAGCCATTTGGTATCCAAATGGCTTAAGTACCTTTTCAAAGTAAATTAATAGAAAAAACAATTAAAAAATATTTTTATTACTCCCCGTCCATGTGATATGATAAACGTTTTGTTTCATCTTGTAGATAATTAATTCAAAAAGTTCTAAATTTTTTATTTCTTAGGATATTATGTAATGCAATAATTTTTGTTTTCAAATTATTCAAATGAAACTAAACATTTGGCCATTAATTTTTGAGAGAGATAGAATATTACTGATAAGAATGTGGGATCCCTCAATAGCTCACTGGAGAATCGAAACGGATCTTACCACAATAAATACTTCAAGCAATTTTAAATAATTCCTTTGAAATGCCATCCTATGAAATGGAGGGTAAAAAAGATTCCTTTGCACAGAGTCGACGGGGCTAGTAGATTCCCTCCTCAAACTAGGACTTTTTTTCGTTGTCTAGATTAGATTGAATGAATGGAAATAGATAGAGAATTTGCTATCTTGCTAGAAACAAAAAAAAAAAAAAAAAAAAACAACTGATAAAATCTTGATATAAGCTGACTATATGAAAATACCTTCAACTCTTTTTATGTTTCTTATGCTGACTGGGGTGGTGACAAACGGTAAAAAATGCACTACTTAAATAAATAGGCTAGTAGCCCATATATCTTTATTTATTAATTTAATTAATATCATCGAATTATTAGAAGTGCACTGTGCTAGAGAAAAGCAGTCTTTTCATCTAAATCTCTTGGTAACTGTTTCTTTTCTTTGAATCAAGACGTCCATAAATCTTGACCGGACTTAGGGAGAGGGATCTTACTCGTAAGGGAAAGCCCCCCAGGGAAAGAAAAAAACCTGGATGAGGGGAGTTTTCTTGAAAGAAGTGGAAAGGGAAAAGAGTGCCAATGCAAACAGATACCATGGTCAATTCTTTTCCACTAGTAAACCAATTAAAAAAAAGTCGCGTACACCTGCGCGGAATCACTCAAAAAAAAAAAAAAAAAAACTTGTAAGAAGAGAGGGCGCTTGCTGGCTTAGACGATCCGCTATCACCCCATTCGAATCACATTGGGGTGACTGGCTCTCATTCGTTTTATTGGACGATCTATCTGTCTTTCTGTCTGTCTATCTGGCCAACTCGTCTTGTCTCAGAGTCCAAAAGGTAGCCAAATCGGAAAAGAATTTCATTTTAAAGGGAAGGAGAAGAGCGAAAATAATATGACTTTTGTATGAGTGTTACACTTGAGTAAACAAGACGATTTAATATGACAAATGATTGATCGGCCATTTCGGGAATGATACAAACAACTCCCGATATATGTTTAGGGAATCTCTTAGAAGCAAAGGGGGGAGGAGGGGGGGGGGGGGTTGGTGAATAGATGAATAGATTAAACAAAAACAATAAGATTTTCTTTTATTTTTAGTTAGCTAACAGAAAAATTAAAAAAATTATTTACATTTTGTAAACAAGTTTAATGTAAAATAAAAAAAATATCAGATAGGGAATTTAAATTGGACGATGTTATGCATAAAGGAATCAAACGCCATTATAATCGAAATTGAGTTAAGACCGCCATCTTGTAAGAAAAAAGAAGATCTTCCTCTTTATTTATATCACAACATTATTATTACTCTGTGCACTTGTTTTGTATAAAACAAGAAAAAAGTAATTGCCATTGGTTTTGTTTACAATTGTGCAAATGAAATTCCTTTTATCTTAGATTATGAAATATAATTTGTATTATAGAGCTTAAATATCTAGTCATGGCTTGGGTCCCATGGGGGCGGGTTGAACTCTACCCCCCCCCCCTCCCGTGTCACGCCTATGTGATAAACTTTAAAAAGTGAAAATGGGGGCTTTCTTTGCTAGACTGCTAGCCTGTGGGCAAGAAACTTTTGGACTTTAAAATTAAAAGGGGGTAGATTGAAATCGATGTAATTAGCAATAGAAGGAGCGGGTACTATTCAAGGGCCGATACAAGAGGGGGGGGGTACACTACATAAATGTGAAATTAACTGGACATAAAATTTTTCTTTCATAATCGAAACTTTTTAACTATTAATTTCAAATCAAAAATCATGATTTAGATTTTATTTTCTCTTGTTTAACCTCGAAGAGTAAATATTGAAAATACTAATTTCGAATCATCATCGTTGTTTGAATTCGTCATAACAAACAATACACAGTGGCATAAATTTATTTTATTGGCGAGCCCAGCAACCCGTTTTTGCGAGTCTCTCTCTCTCTCTCTCTCGCTCACATGCACAAACACACTCGTACTCTTTCGTAGGCAATATTTCAAAACGTTAATTGAAAGCTGGCTCTTATGGAAATTTCTCTCTGAACCCTTTGTGGTTTTAGCTTAGCTACTAAAAATAACGATAAAAATTTTTTATTATACTATATTTTATAGTAAATATCTTTCCATCCCTTTTACTTATTATTATTATTTTTTTTTTTTTGTTTTGTAACTGTTGATTACAAACATCATTGTTCAAAAAGTGCAAAAAATGACCATGAAAAAAAAAAATAAAATAATCAGCAAGTCACTTTAGGAAAACATAAAATAAAAAATTTTTTCACTTTATTAAAAAAAAATTCATCCATAGCCTCTTTATGGTTAACATTAATTAACATAAAATTTTTTACATAAATAAAATATATTAAGAAAAAATTTGTCTATTTTGTAAACATTTTTCATCATTTTTTTTTGTTCACATACCTTGAAAGACTTTAAATTCGCACACAGAGAGTATTGGAAAAATTTGACTCGATTAAATGACGTCTTTCTAATTTTTATAAAATGTTCGTCCAAATTATAAAATTTCATTTTATAACTCATACTTAGCCCTCGGGGCTTGGTGTAGGGATTAGCGTGCTAACCTCGTATACCAAAAGTCGCGGGTTCCGGCAGTCCGATGATTATTGTTATTTATTTCTCTAGTTCTCTAGTAGCTAGACATGTTGATTTTATTTAGAGATTTATAGATTGATTTTTTTTCTTTTCCATTTTGCTTGAAACAGTTTGATAAAGTATAGGTATAGTTTGTATCGTCGCCCAGGGCATAGGGCATCCCTTGAGTTTGAGTTTTTCTCACTGAAATGATTTCTGTATAAATTTGGTAGTATTTATAAAATAAAAAGTTTGAATTCTTTTAGTTCTTATTCCGAAAAGAAATAACTTTTCTTTAAAAGTGCCACCGGGATGAATTTTGTTCGAAAATGGAGAAAATAGTTACTTTCAGTCAACGACACATTATTATTGTTAATATTTCTAATTGTTTATGCAATTTATACACAGTGCAAATAAATTATTTTCTGGACTATTGACTTAATTAATAAAATAATGCACATAAATTATCTGAAGTGGACACAATAGTCCACAAAATAATTTATCTACACTGTAAATTAATGCTTAGCATTTCCTAATATTTGCAATAAAATTTGTTTCATTGAACTGGACACCGGTGGTTTTTTTATTTTTTTATTTAGAAATAATGGATACTCGAGTTCACCTGGTTCTTAGAAAAAAAAAAAATCTTTAATGAGATCTCAGATGTAGGCTATTAAAATGCAAAATGATATTAAATAAAATACCATCATAGTGGTGTGCTATGCCGCTTTTGGAATGAGAATTCGGTTTAAGGCTTTGGCACGTGATTTCTTTTGCACTTGTTGAGTCCTCCTCCTTCGCAGGACATTCTGGTCACGACCCTCCTTCCCCTCCTCCCCCTTAAAGTCATTAAAAGGAAGACACCTAAAAAGAAAAAGAAAAGGATCTTAGACTCTGCAATTGCATATCAAATCAAAACTGAAATCGATTTCAAAATGGTTAATATTCAATGGTGATTAGTACTAAAGGGAAACGCGTCAAAGGTTATTACGACCTAATTAGTATTTGAATAATGTATTTGGAGTAAATGTAGCAATCAATCTCTGATGATGGGGTGGTTGCAAACTCGCCTTTGACTACCAACCAGACCAACAGCCAAAAAGAGAGGTTCTAGATGAAATTCCTGCATAGTTTATTAATGCATCCTTTAGATGGTACGCTCAAGATTGTCCGGAACGTGACAATGGGAAGAAGAGAAGAGACCCTCTTAAGAAAGATGGGGGTGGAATGGAATCAAGCCCGCTAAATTTATGCATCGAGCATTAGATTAATCGTCACTCTGTCTTAGACAACAAGCGGAAAAAATAAGACAAGATAACTGAGTGGAGGCAACGCCTTTGGGAAGCTCTGTGAAATAGATTACATCACTAAAGTGTTTTTTTTTCTTAATACGATTTGAGAAAATAAAAAATAAGATTTCTATCATCTAACTGTATGTACAAAATGAAATTAAAGCTATGGCACACAGGAAATTATGATATTAAAACATCTTATCGTTTGTAAAAAAATGACTTTTAATATTCCTTTTATTATCCGGGAAATGAATAAAGATTTTAAATAAAAAAATATTTTTATTCTTGAATATTTGGGATACTTTCAACATTCCAACCGGACATTGTTTTTTTTTTTTTTTAAAGTCGTTTTGGCATCTTAAGCCATTTAGACTTGAAATTATACTTATATTTATATTTGAAGTTTTATAGCTGATTGTATTGATTGTAGTAGAATGAGAATAAAAAAGTGAGAGCAGCTAATTGTAATTTCATTTATTTCTCCTCATTGCTGACTTTCGGTCCTATTTAGGACCATCTTCAGAGGTATTAGGGCTGTCATCATTAATCTGAAATTTAACATTTCGCCTTACATAAATATTGTTGGTTGTTGGCTGGTATAAATATACATAAATTATGTGAAGGTGAAACGTTAAATTTCATATTAATGATGACAGGCCAAATACTCTGAAGATAGTCCCAATCAAGACCGAAACGTCAGAAGTGAGGGAAAATAAATGAAATTACAATTAGCTGCTCTCTTTTTTTCTTATTCTATTACAATCGATACTTATATTATTTATAATTATATAGAGATTACTATATAAATTATCTACATGGACAGTTTATTTTGAAAGTGGTGTAAGTCCATTTTCTATTGTTTCGAGAAAATAAAAGGTTAACATATCTGTTTATTAAAAAAAATCTATTTACCGACCAATTTTCAATTGTACAAAACATGGGAATTTTTAAAGAAATTTACCCCTAGCTAGGTATACATAGAAAATTTACATTAATTTAAGCATAAATTATGTGATGTCAAATAAAAACAAAATTGACTTACACCACTTTCAAAATAAACTGTCCATATATAGGGGTTCAGGTATATATGGACCCTGTTACGCATTAGTGGGTCAAGCGCCAGCTACTGACTTGAGAAAATTAACATTAAAGTTTTTTGTTTACATTGGATTATATATAATTTTTTTTGTCAATTGTGCAAGTAACAATAAATTTAAATTTTTTTAGGACATGTTTAATAAAAAATACTCTTAATTATAGCATTTGAAACAATATTTCGTGCTTAACTCAATTTTTAATTTTTTTGGCGCTTGACACACTAATGCATAACAGGGTCCATATAAACCATTCGATATCCAAACGATTTAAGTAAATTCATCGGACTGCCCCGTGAGAAAATTCCTCAATATATTATTATTATTGAAATATTATTATTATTATTATTATTATTTTTTTATTTATTTTAAAGAGTTATAGGATTCGAAACGTCCTTTTTTTATGCTAACTGAAAATTTCTATTTAGAGGATTTAATTATCTGAGGTTGATGCTTTGCTTCAAATGGAAACAATTAATT
The DNA here is from genome assembly GCA_023213315.1 of Euborellia annulipes. NCBI lineage: Eukaryota > Metazoa > Arthropoda > Insecta > Dermaptera > Anisolabididae > Euborellia > Euborellia annulipes. Next base: position 18,599 of record JAKCPI010026703.1, on the reverse strand, counting down.
TTAGTGACTAAATTTACCTAAACTTATATGTGTGTATATGAGCAGAAAGAGATTGTTTTCCTCTAAACGTTTGTGCAAATAAGCCTTTAGTTATTTAGCAAGTGTTCTGTGTCTTGTTCCTCTCTCTCTAGCTCTCTTGTAGTAGACAGAACATGGAGAGTTGGTAGTCAGTCCTTTCCTTGATTAGAGGTCCTCGCTTGTAGAAGTACAAGTAGGTTGGACATATATTTTATACGTTTAAAATTTAGTTTCATCTCAACAAGGAAAATTATTTTATATTTGTTGTAAATAATATTTATTTCATTATGCTTTCCTATGATTATTGACTTAAAAAAAAAATTGATTTAAATAATAGCCTACTTTTTTTTCTCACGTTGACGCTGACGTTTCGGCTCTGATTAGAGTTATTAGTGGATGATTAATATTGTGCCAGATGTTATAGACACTAACACACAATAGGGGTCAACCTCTCCCTTGAATGGTCATATCTCACCATATAATATAGTCAATTGTAGGATATAATGATATATTATTACTAATAATCTTCCCTCTGGTGGAACATGCTGTATTATACAAGAAAAGTGAGAAAGAGCTTCTCAACATGTTTTATATTTCCAATATATAATAATTATTTATTTATATATTATTTTATCATTATTATTAAATTAATAATGGTAATTTTATTATTATCATCTGTTTAAGAAACCAAAGAAGATGCATTCGTGCAATCAAACATTTAATTTTAAAATTAGTATGCATTCAATAGATCGCAAATAATCAATATAGTTATTTACTAGGGCATTTGTTAACCACTATTACTGAGCTCTTTTGGACTGTTTTTAAATAAAATTCCACCATTCCTGCCAAAAACATAACAAAAAAATAAATGACCAGTCGCACGCGATCAGTTCACTCCGAATACTAAATAGAAATAAATTATCATCAATAATACACACCAAACGTTTATCAACTTTTAATTAAAAAAAAAAAAAGTATTTATTATATATAAAAATCGAATAATTAAAAAGATTAGGTTATAGGTTTAAATTAAATTAACATTTTTAATAAATATTTGAAGCTTATAACCTAGTATTTTTAATTTTTCAATTTTCATATAAAGCAGGCATGCCAGACACGCGGCCCGCTGGCGTTTTGAAAAAAAACATTGAATCTAATAAATACATAATATAATCATTTTAACAATCGTATTTTATTAATTTTTTGAACAGTACAAACATTAGACCTCCAAATTTAGACTCCGTCCCTATTTATTTATTTATTTTTTATTTTTTTAAACACTCACACGCATATTCACACAGTCTTTTCGGCAACTTAGGCCATATACGACTTTTAAGATATCCCTAATTGATTAATATACATATTGGGGTCCAGGCATTCTTATTTAAGCCATTTTGTATCCAAATGGCTTAAATAAAATCATCGGACTGCCTGGGATCCGAACCCTCGACCCTTAGTATACAAGGCAGGCGCGGTAACTCCTACACCAAGCCCCGAGGGCCCCTATTTATTTAAATTGATTGGTAGCCAACACAATTTAAATAAATTTTGCCGTCTGCGATGGGATGCGAACCCGCGACTCTTGGTACAAATGTCCAGCACGCTAACCACTACACCAAGGAGCGAGGACTAGAGTATATTTAATGTTCCAAATAAATAGTTCACACTTTTTTCTCATTCACACAGTCTTTTCGGCAACTTAGGCCATTTAAGACTTTTAACAATACTCGTATGTCTAATATATCTATTGGGGTCCAGGCATTTCTATTTAAGCCATTTGGTATCCAAATGTCTTAAATAAAATCATCGGACTGCCTGGGGTCCGAACCCGCGACGTTCAGTATAGAAGGTAGGCACGCTACCAACTACACCAAGCCCCGAGGTCCAAATAAATAGTTGAATTGATTAAATTAAAAATTATTAACTTAATTATTTATATATACTATATACACTGGTGGATTAAGACAATATAAGGCCCTAGGCGCAAAAAAAAAATTAGCCCCCTGATAATAAAAATGTCTTGAAATTAATTAATAGGTATTATAATATAAAAAAATAATATATAATAATATTTCGAATGTGTTTATTAAAGCTTTTGTGGTTTGAAATATTATTATTAGGAGAATTTTTAATTATAGACCACATTTTTGTATTAAATATTTATTAAAAATATATAAATACTGTACAACGTTTCAACTGCTTATACTGCAGCCGTTATCAAGCACTGTGCACTTGCTCCGACTCAAGTGAACTGAGTCGGAGCAAGTGCACAGTGCTTGATAACGGCTGCAGAATAAGCAGTTGAAACGTTGTACAGTATTTATATATTTTTAATAAATATTTAAAAATGTGGTCTATAATTAAAAATTGTCCTAATAATAATATTTCGAATATTTCGTCTTGCTTATGATCCTCCCCTGACTATATACAATCTTTTAAAGGAATCTTAAATAGTTTTCACCTGTCTAAATACTAATTATTTATGGATAAAATGGCGGCAAAAAGTCTTTTATCGTGGACACAGTGATTTAAAGAGAGTAGACTTGCCCCTGTGAGCAATTGATCGTGACCATCGACACCCGAACGATCGACAAGGGCCTTTTAAGGCCCTGGGAGTGAATGCATGCAAGTCCTTTGGGACTTAGAGAAGCAGCAACCAATACCAATGGAAAACTAAGCACTCGACGCCTAGCTAGAGCTGTCCGATTTAAGGCGGGGTCCCTTCGTTTCAATTGAAATCATCCCTAGTCTTGATGCTTGCTAGAGGAATTACCGTCAATTACCTGGGAGGCTTACAGCTTACTGCTTAAGGTCACTCCCTCTCTTCGATCCCTCCGATATTCTATCTTAATAAACAACAAGAGGGGCGAAACTAATTCCAGATAATAAGATATTTAATTAAATTTCCGGAAATTCAATCCCGTTATTGTTATTATCTACATATAATGCATTAAGTTATTGATTACAAATCTTAGAAGGTATTAATGTAAATTAACAAAAAATGAGTAAACTCAGATCATTAGTTAAATTGGTTGATATTTTTTAGTTTCTGCGTGATTATTATTGATATTACATACATACACATAGTATTTAAGTGTTTATATTATATTAATTCAACAACAAAAACCTGAACTACTTTTTTTTATAAATTTTTTGGATAAGTGAATATAATTGCGGATAGATATTTATTTCTTTAGATGATATCGGTTTTTTTTTTTTTTTTTATTAAATATTTTCCTCTTTCGCTCTTTCTCTTTTTTTTATTTAAAATTCCATCCGCGCCATCGGAGTTTTCTTCTCAGTATAATCTCAAATCCCACTAAAGGGAGACGCCGTACTATGAAATTATTTTTTTTTAATATTCGTATTTTTATTTTCTACATCTAATTAGTTTTTCAAATGTATGCTACATTTTTCATGAATAATAATTTGGCAATATTTTATAAATTTTATCTTTTTTTTTTAACTTTAAAATAAAACTATTTCGTTTACTGAAATGAAAAATTTGCTTTTTCTAGGATTGGGTTCTGATTTGAGTATATTATATACAGTAGGACCGGATTAATTCAAAACCTTTGGGAAATCGACAATGCCGGATTATCAAGAGAAATTGGAAAAGTATCGTAGAAATGTACATAATTAAATAGTTTATTAATTAAAAATATAAAATTTTAAATTTATTATTGTACATTGCACAGTTTATTCAACTCTGAAATACCAGCATTACTATGGAGGAGTTTTTTGAACGAAGCTCTCTTGAACATTTTAGGGTTGTCAACAGTGGCGTAGCGTAGAGGGGGGGCAAGGGGGGTCATCATGCCCCGGGCGCTACTCACAAAGGAGCGCCAAACAAATTCGCAAAACAAAAAATAATTTTAATGTCCGGGAAAGAAAATTAACAAAAATTTTCCGCGTGACGGAAAAATTTGGTTCCGCAAAAAAATAAAATTTTTCCGCAGGAAGGGGAAAAATTCCGCAAAACTTAGCCCCGACCTAGGTAAAATGATTTTAACAGCAGGGCAAAAAATTTTCCGCAGGCAAGAAAATTTTTGAGTTCTATATACGCCCCTGTATAATGTTATGGTTTTCGAATGCGGGGATGTGTTGTGCCCCGGGCGCGAGTTAAGCTCACTACGCCACTGTTGTCAATTTGCTTCTTAGAGCCCTCTTTTTAAAAAGATACCATCGCCGACAGAATCAAATCATGACCGAAAGCTTTCAACTGTAAAACATTAGCTTTTTTTTAAAGAAGTGCTTCTTTCATTGCAATAGTTGTATAAATACTTTCTCTGTCTATATATTTCATATAAGTCTTATAGGGTAAGAGTTTAAAAATTCAATTTATTATTTAGTCATTATTTTCAACTCTGTATCAAAAATGCATACTAAATACTTATGTATGGCCAAAAATAGAAGTTATCTTCCAACCCCAAACTTTAATTCTCATACAACTCTCGTCCATTTTTCGAAAATCCATTTCTCATTATTTTACTTTTTTGAATTGTACCATTATCTCATTCAGCAAGCGATATTACTTTAATATCTAATTATCCATTAGATGATGGATTGTTGAAGAAAAAAAAAACGAAGGAAAAACATTGATCCCCTTGAAGATTACACCACTTTATGACTTGATTATCTCTTTTTTCTTTTATTCCTTAATCTCGTTTCGGCAAGGCAAGCTGGATGGCCATTCATGGCCCCTTCTTCTCTTCTTAATTAACCTGCAGCCTCTTCGATCCAAACATCCATCATGGCTTCGAAATTGAGTTGCGATCTATCTCTTCTCTGAGCTTATCTTAAAACACCTATTATATCTTATTATATGGAATATAAAATTGGGATATTATTAATTTAATTATGGTATTATTTGATATTTCGAATAACTATTTTCAATAATGATCTAGATAATTTTAGAACAAATTTTCTTTAAATTGATAACTTGTTTTAGTCACGATTCGCTTGATCACCTTTACAGATACAGGTTACATCAGCTTTGTTAATTTTAAGGTCGTTATTTTTTTTTTTTTTTTTTTTTTTTACTTTCAGCTTGTTTTATAATAGAGTGTTAAATTTTTTATTAGTCAGTGAACTTGATTTAAATTGACCTTAGGAAGTAGAAATATTTTCACTATTTAGATATCATACAAATATAAAATTTTAATTACAGTCCTTCTTAAAAATACACCATTCGAAACCTTGGGACACTTTTTACTTTCTGTAGTGCTGCGTTTCACAAATATTTATTTAATTTGATGATGACATTTCTATAAAATGTATAGATATTTAATTACGTTTCTTAGATTTACAAGTTCTGTGCGGAGTTATTAGTTTTCTTATAATAATACACTCATACTCTACAGTCAAAAGACGAATTTATTCTACCGTACACATAAAATGCTTCCGATGCCGTTTTTTTTCCCTTAAAATTCTAAAAAATCTTTTAAAATTTCAAAACAATTTTCTAATTGATATATCAAATTCTATCAATGGGACTTTTTCCATGTAATCGATTGAAGAAACAATAAGAAGAATTCATATGATAAAAAGTAAAAAAAATTAACTTTGGATGTCACTGCTCGAATTCGAATGTAAATTGAATTTTTCAAGTTTCTCAGTTTAAAATTCGAAAATACGATTACCAAGGAAAAAGTGCATTTGAAAATATTTTTTTTTAAGAATTTGGCTGGGAGGGGCCATGGGACCAGCCATCCTCGCTGGGGGGGGCATGGGACCAGCTATCTATCCTCTCATGGGCCTGGAAAGCCCCATATTTTCTCAATTTTTCTTGGGGCAAAGAGCTTTCTGGGGGGGGGGCAGGCCCCCGGCACCTCCCTAGTTACGCCCATGCTCCTCGTTAAAAATCTCCTCACTTTAAAAATATGTCAGGCTTTTTTCACACTTTTTTTTATGAATCAAATTGTTTAACTCATCATCAGATGGTGTCTAATTTTTAAAAAAAATTTTATCATTTAAAAAAAGAAATAAAAATATCAAGAAATTTATTGAATTTAATTCATATAAAATATTTACTTTGTGTTTTAGGGTTTGACTTTTTTTTTCACGAAGGTAACGGAAGTAATATTCGGATCAATGAAAGTTTATTTTTTTCTCTATATCATAAACTATTTCTGCAGGTGTTTTTTTTTTATCTCATTGATGTTTTCTACTTTATATTCATCACCCTAAAACAAGTTTTATTACATTATTCTTGTTGGATCAGCTTTTTCTTCCCTATACTTGAATAAAAGGTGGTCTGGTTGTGTAGGAGTTCTTTTGAAATAAACCGATCCAAATTGTTTTTCCAGGTAATAATATACAAGCTATCTTATTCAGTCATTTTTGGATTTATTTAATTACGGTTTTAGCTAATTAACTTGTTTGAATCTGAGAAGGGGAGTGGATTATAAAATAATTCCCATTTGGCACGTGCTGAGGACGATTTAATCTGGTAGAGGAGAGCCCGATATTCGAGTTCGTTGCCCCACCTGCAATCCTCCACCTGCACCTGCACCCGCGGGGCTCCCCTGCACCTTCTTCCTAATTTCCTAATGATTCCATTAGCATTCGATTATCTCCGGGAATAACTCTTCGGTATATTGATTTATGAAAAAGTACCTGTTCGGAGAAGGGGCAGCTGAGCTGTCTCGTAATTTAGTTTATTACTCTTTTTCTTTCTCTTCTCATTCATTCATGCATTTAGATATATATAATATATATAAAACATTTCCGTTATATCTTAATTTTTCTCTCATTTCCTATTCAGGGCCCCTGCATATGTAAGCTTAAACTAATATTTTAGTTAAAAAAAAAAATTGTTTATTTTTATTTTCAGAAAACATAAAATAATAATTTTATCCTTCTAAACTACACTCTAAAAAAAATAAAAATATGAATTTTCAATCGGTTTTCACATACTTTCGTGCTTGAATTTTAATACTGTATTCCCAGTTTCTGAAATTAAATTTATAAACTAGTTTAACTAGTGATGAGAAGTGTCTGTAGACTTTGAATTGGGTATAGGAGACTTTGCAGCCAAGGAATTAAATAAAAAACTTTTATTTAATTAATTAATTAATTAATTAATTAATTAATTAACGGTCGACGTTTCGGTCGCAAATCACGACCTTCATCAGGACGATTAATTGTAGAATGTTAATCTGTATCCTAACAATTAATCGTCATGAAGAAGGTCGTGATTTGCGACCGAAACGTCGGCGATTAATAAATAAAAGTTTTTTATTTATTTCCTTGGCTGCAAAGTCTCCTATACCCAATTTAAAGTAGTTTATTAAGTAAAAAAAAATATGAATCATAGCTTAAAAAGTATGATAATCTTAACAAAGTAGAGAGTTCAGATGGCAAAGTCGTCGATATATGAAGGGAAGAAACCAAGACCTCGAGTTCAAACCTCTTGAGGGAAAATTTTTTTAACTAATGTATGACATTTTTCATAAACCGTTTATGAAACATTTAATAAATTGATTTATGAAAGTTCATTTTTTAGTAATATAATATAAACGTTTACGTTAAAGAATTCCTAAACTTGTTTCTGAATATCCTTTGAAAATTTTTAACAGTGTAAATACTATTTAATGAGCGTATTTGATTTTACTGAAAAATATGTTGTATTAACGTTTCCACCCAACTAAATGTCTTTACCAGAACAAACATTATTGTATGATTAACAAAAGACTTAATTTGATTCAAGCTCCGTTTATTTAATAATAATACAAGATTTGCAAGTTATAAGTGTTACCTGAAGACATTTACATAATAGACACAGCCCGGAGACATTGTGTAATATTATTAAACAAATAAGGCTTAAAATCAAATGTTATTCTTTATTAATATAAATATGAGAATTAATTTATTGTTTTGTTGGCTAGAAAAGCAATAAGATTTTTTATTATGAATAAAATTCGAAAAATCTGAATAATAACTTTTTACTTTCTCTTACCTATGTATATATGTAATATATATAGAGAGAGAAAGTATTGGATTCATGTCAAAAATTCGATGTCGAGATTTTGATGGATCTTCACGTTTTGAGGTCCCCTGAATCCAAAAAAGTGGTTTTTGCGACATGGTCTGTCTGTGTGTGTGTGTCTGTCTGTTTGTCTGTGTGTGTGTGTGTGAACTAAATATCTCAAGAACGAAAAGAGCTAGGAGGTTGAAATTTTATATTTAAGTTAGACACCCCCATGGGACGTGACACGAAGCTTTTGAACAAAATCGACCAAAAAGTACTAGTACTTTACTGATGCACTTTTTCAGTTTTTTTCGATTTTCTCAAAATTTGCTCCAACGATTTTTTTAAAATTCATATATCAACTATTTTTTAGTTGCTCTTTAAAATGTATATTCTCATTTTGTGATTGAAATCTTCTGAAGACCACTTTACTCTTGTTCTCCATAGAAAAGATAGGAGAAATGGTTGCCATGGTAACAAAATATAAACATTTTGCCATACTTATAAATTTTACATCTTGAAAATCGAATGTACCATACTGTCGGAAACTAAATACATGTCGACACAAAAAATCTGGTGTGACAAGCACAGTACACAACTTTCGATTACCGAAGGTAAGAGAAAGTTGTGTACTATGCGCCAGTCACACCAGATTTTTTTTAATTTGAGGACAACTTTTTTTTCGTAAATTTTTATTTTTTTTAATTATATTTTTTAATTAATAAACGGAGACAGCTGATCATTATTTTATAATACCCATTCCAATAAACAAGTTAAGTCGAACAATTAAATGTATGAGAGTCCCGCATCCAAAGGACACCGGGCATTCCAGGTGGACCGAGTCGCGCTTGTTTAGTTGCACGTGTCCCTCATCTCAAAAAAAAGTATGTCCGAACGTCCAATTCCTTTGAAATGGAGCAACGGATCTGCCTTCTGGCTAATTTAAAAGTGAAATTATTATTGTTATCTTATTATGAATTATATTTAATTATAGAGGAAATTCTTATTCATAAATTAAAAGCCATAAAAAAAAATCTAGTTCTTAAGCTGCCACAAAATATCAGTGGATTTTCTCGATTTCTGTAAAACAAGCAGCTGATTTTGCCTAAGAAACAGGGGCATCAATTGAGGGGATATTTGCTCCGCCCCCCCCCCCCCAAGGGCTCTGATATATTTTTTTTTAATTAAAAAAACACACACTTTTCTATTATTATCTATATCTTTCCTATTATCACAGTCTAGTTGTCTTCAACTCAGGATTATAAGCTTAACTGCTTTATCCTCTTGTCTAATCGCCTCCTCATTTGATATATCTACGGCCCCCCCCCGTAGGCAAACATTTTTTTCATTTTTTTTCTCAAAATTTACTTACAAATAGGTACTCACATTTGGCTAACAAGTAAGAGATATTTAATTTAATTGTTTAATTAGATATCTCTTAGCCAAATGTGAGTACCTATTTGTAAGTAAATTTTGAAAAAAAAAAATGTTTGCCCCCCCCCCCAATAAAAAGTTGAAATGACGCCACTCCTAAGAAATATTTTCAATTAGCCTGGTGTCATTTATAGAGTTGGAATCGTATCGAGAGTATGATTTTTGCCTATCATCTAGGCAACATGGTTTAAATAATATTAATTTGTTTAAAAATTTCATTAAAAAAAAAAGATATTATGTTTAATTGTACATTTAATATGAAAAAATTACATCCCCCATTTTTTTTTTTTTTTTTTTTTTTTTTTGTTAAAAATTAATAAACTTTTTTTCTGTATTTATTATTAAATAATTTCTCTTTGTTACAGGTAAGTCCACCAGCCGAACTCTGCTTTCATCTCTTCATTTTTTTTTTTTATCAACTGAATCGTGAGCATGCATGTTTTATTATATTATAAAATCCCCTCACTTTTTTTTATACTTTTATTTATTTTTTTTCATTTGTTTATGGATATGAAATGAAGAGTTTTCTTTTTAAATTCATATCAACTCGTAATAAATTCATAGATTGATGATTTATTTATTTTTATTTGTTTATATATTTTTTTTTTTAATTCATTTTGATTCATAATGTTGTTGTTATATTACAAATGAAATTTTAACAAGAATCATTTTTCATAATGATCAATGGCTTTTTCCATTTTTAATTTAATTTATACACAGAGTGGCTATTGTAAAAAATTGAGTTATGTTTCTTTTAACAAAAAAAAAATCTTCCTTACTCGAAATTGATTATTCTTAAAATATGACTCTATTAAATTATCTCTAAAGTTGAGGAGTTTGGTATGCAAAATCGTTCCTAATGGCAAATGATCTCGTCATCAATCATTCACGTTACTTTTGTTTGATTAGGCGTGTTTTACGATATTTTATCCCCCTCCCCCTCTTCATTTTTAATTGTTGTTATAGCTGTTGATTTGATTGATTCTATACAAAGGCTTTGGGTTGCACTGCGGCCACTAGGATCTATTTTGTCCTCTTTTCTAATATCCTTCTAACGTTTGTCTCGCTTAGAGTAGGCCTAATTTCTCCACATAAGCAGTGTGTTATAGGTTCCATGAAGTTGTTTTGATTGTTCACTCCATAGCTGTCTTTTTCAATTCTTTTCTTTTTTCTTCCAGAGTTTCACAGATTGTTCTGTTGAATAATAGCTGTTGATATTTAAATGAAATTTAGAAAAAAAACATCAATATATGTAGCTAGATTTTTTTCTTTATTATTGATTTCCCACCCGCTTATGTTTCTCCAGAAAATTATTTCTTTTCTTTTTAATTAAATGTCTTTACCAATTAATATACAAATTGTACAAAAAATTTCCAAGATCAAAGATTATACTGTATAATTTTTTTTATAAACTTGTTAGTTTATTTTTCTTTGTATTTGCAGCCTAGATTTTTTTTTCTATATCTCAATTACCATTTTATACCTTTATAAGTCTATAGTTAAATTTGCTCCCTCGAAAATTTTATTCAATTCATGAAACTTTCTCCTGCGATTTAGGAATTTCAAAAAGTAGTGTACAAGCAAAGATGCTAACTAAATCTTTGCTTGAAATCTACGGATTAACAACAATGAAAAAAATTCACTTCTGAGTTCTAAATTAAACTTCGGAAGTTAAGATGATAATAATTTCTTATAAAACTCATATTTTTATGAATTTAAATAAATACTCAGAGACGATTTAACATTCAAGTATTTTAAATATTTTTTACTTTAATACAGTAAATCAAAAGAAATTGCTATAATTTTTTTTTCTTTTAAAATAATAATATCACACGTGGATCGTACATGTACAAATAAATACGTAGAGTAGAATCTCTGTCTCGCCTAAACGGACTTGACAAAGCCTCTGGTTTTGGAAAGGAACGCCTTTTGAGAATTTAATTTATTTGAAACGTTTCATTTAAGGGCTTCACAGTGGTAATGTCAGCGGTTCTCACGTAAAGGGAGGAGAAATAAGGGCTTAAGGGTTGGCTGCTTGGCTCTAATACTTATATATATATATATATATTAAAGAAAAGAAAAATGAAAAAGTGGCTGCTGCTGTTGACAAAAAAAAAAAAAAAACCACCGTGCAAAAGTAAGCACTTTTCACTAAAAAAAATGTTACGATTTGCTATTAATAGGCCTTTAGCTTTCTTCTTTTAATTTCATATTTAAATACTAAACTTAAATTTAAGAGAAGCTCTTCTTTCTTTGAAATGTTTATTTCCTTTAAACTATCTTTCTTTTCATGACATTGAAAGAGAGGCAGCAAGATACATTAAACTTGGAGCTTCTTTTTGTATACGAGAATAATTAAAATAAGCAGTCTTTTTCATTTTTCAAAGAATTCACATAAAAATTTATCATAACTCTATTCTGACTGCATATTTTTTTAGTTAGGCCTAAAATGAAATATTTATTCCAAAAAAATATCTTTTTATATTTTATATTTTTGATGTAATTTTAGAATCAGTGTCGTAGCCAGAATTCTTTTTGTGATGATGTAGAAACGTATGGGAAATATACCTAGCTTTTTTTATTGTAGGCTATTCAGATATAATAGGCCTATCAGATTTTGATGGACCACTCTCACATTCCGACTATAACTTCCTCTTTAGTGCAAAAAATCTGGTGTGACAGGAACAGAACACAACTTTCGATTACCGAAGTTAATGTCACACCAGATTTTTTTGTGTCGAGATATATTTAATTTCCGCCGATATATTAGAATTCAAGATATAAAATTTATAAACATGGGGAAATACGCATATTTATATTTTATTATCATTGCAACCATTTCTCCTATCTTTCCTATGAAGCACAAGAGTAATGTGGTCTTCAAACAATTTTCAGGGCAAAATGAGAATATACATTTTAAACAACATATAAAAAAATAATTGATTTTTGAATTTTAATCAAAATCGTTACAACGAATTTTGAAAAAAAAAACAAAAAAAACTCAAAAAGTACATCAGTAAAGTACTAGTACTCTTTGGTCGATTTTGTTCAAAAGCTTCATGTCATGTCACATGGAAGTGCCTAACTTAAATATAAAATTTCAACCTAGCTCTTTTAGGTAGATATTTTGTTCACAGACACACAGTCATACCATGTTGCGAAAACCACTTTTTTGGATTCAGGAGACCTCAAAACATGTACCATATATTCATCAAAATCTCGACATCGTATTTTTGACATGATTCCTATACTTTCTCTTTATATTTAGGGGTCAGAGAAAGTAAAATTTGATTCGATCGAGGTTTTGTGTTTGTTAGTGAATTCAAAGGAATTAAAAATGAAAATTTATTTTATATGAATTTATATTTAATAGGACCCTTGTAGAAAAGAGGAATAAATATATATTATATACACTTTGGATACGCTATTTTCTCTATCATTTTGGTTTATATTCCATCAGGGAAAGAAGAGCTCCATCGAAACAATAGGAAATCGATAGGGGAATTGGGATGGCATCTCCTTCTCCCCGTTTTAGGGCTTTCTTAAAATGGCTTGCAACTTGCAAGGAAAAGCCACAACTGCCATGTGGGATCTGTGTTTGTGTGTGTATTTCTGGGCGTTCACTATGTGTACTTTTAGCTCATCTCTAGAACAACAACACAACCAGAACAAGCAAAAGCAAAGGCGATCGGATTTCGATTGTGCCATGTCACTTTTGAGAGGGGCATATGGAGGGATCCAAGGGCCTGTCACAATAACAATAATCATTAAACGCTCGAATTGAAAAAGAAAATTTATTTTTATAATGACACCTTTAAATATAAAACGAAAACAAAGACAAGAAAAGACAAGATACCCTATTATTAATTACGAATCTATATATCATCAAAATTAATTAATATTGTAGTATATAGCTAATTAAATGAAAAAATTTAAATATTTAAGTCCTCAAGCCTTATCAAATGTTAGTAACATCATTAGATTTATTAGTGTCCTTGATAGAATTATTTATATTCTAAGTTGACTAATTTCAGTTATTATTCATTTTTTTTTATTGTTTGATCCTTTAAATAGCCTATAACTTATATTTCTTTCTTATATTTGCCATCAATATGTCGCTGAATTGAAGACCTTCGTCTGACACCAACAGGGGCGTATATAAGGGGGGGGGGGGCGAGGGGGCCCGCCATCAGCGCAACAAATTTTTCCGCAGGATAGAAAACTTTGGTTCCGCAAAAGAAAAAATATTCCGCGAAAAATTTCGTGTGAAAAAAAATTTAGTTTCTTAAAAAAAAAATTTTCCGCAGAAAAATTTTTGAGTTTGGGCCCCCTCCCGAAAAAAATTTCTATATACGCCCCTGGACACCAAAATGTTTTGTCATTGAGCCTTTTTGCTCAATGGCCGAACATTTTGTCCAATGCAAACGCTCAATGACAAAACGTTTTGCTCGATGGCAGCGAAACGAATCTAGTGGAAATTGACATTTATTGAATTATTTATTAAATAACCAAAATATTTATTCCAACCTGATTAAATCTCTCCTTATTTTTTTTTTTTTTTTTTTTTTGTTCTGCAGATAAACACTTTTTGTTATTAAAATACCTATTATACATCCAATCTCATAGTCAAACAACATAAAAAGATTGAATCTCTGTTTTGATTCCAATTTCCAATATTCATACATAGCAATCGTTTAGATAATAGAAAGCAATTTTAAAGCCAATATCGTTTCATTTTCATGCTTAAATAAAAATAAGATGGTGCAATTATATATTTATTAAATAAAGATCATCTTTATTTTTTTAACCGCTTTCTCGATTGTTATGGGTTTTAAAATCGTTGAATAGGAAAAGTGTATTAGGGGAGAAAAACCTTATAGATTAGTAGTCTGATTCAACTCTACCAGAAAGCCTAAAGTTCTATACAAACAATGCTAATGTCAAAGAAGTTTTATATATAAAATTTCATTTATCAAATTAATTCTGCTTTTGTCTCTTTAAAAATTGTTATTATAGTCAGCTATCAGGGGGCATTATATTATAATATATTAGTTTGATTAACAAAGTTCGAAATAAAATTGTCTCTCGAATTCAGAAAACGTAAAAGATGTGTCACAAATATATCTTCTTAAGTAAACATAATGCATTCAAATGAATCAAAACTCTATATATTTAATAACTTTAAATGCAAATGAGCCTACTTAAACATTATTAAAGTCAGATTATAGCCAAGTTTTGATTTATCCACCGCCCCAAACAACCCTTAACAACAAAGAGAGAAAGACAAGAATTATGAATAGAGAGTCGCAACTCGAAAAGGAAGCAGAGTTATACCTGAAATATAATTATACATACTATATTGCACAGAGTTGGAAAAAGCCTTCGTGGTTTTGCATCTATTCCAGCCTTCTTCGCTACAAAAAGACTGCGGATACAGGCTGGAATTAATTGCGTCCAAATACATGCGAAGTCGTGTTTTGCTGAGTACTTTAAATCCAGCAATGAGAGGAAGAAAATTTTATTAACATATGAATAAAATCAAAAGAAAAGTTATTAAGTTGAATGCAAAATTGATTAGCTTTTGAATATCCTCAATAAATTTATATAAAAACTCTATTATAATAGTTGAAGTATCGAATCAAAAGCAATTAATTTTTCAATTATAATAAAATATTTTCTGTATTAATATTATAATAGCTTTTATTATTATAAAGCTATAGTCTTATATAATTTCAGTTAATCAAGGCTAAGTGAAGTTGAAAGGCGATTGATTGAAATGAACTTTTATCTTTCGATTTATTATTTATTTTTTTTATATAAAATATTAAGTTAATATTCAATTGAAATTAAAAATAAACTAAATGATAAATTTATAGCCCCCCCCCCTTTTATTACTTTTGAAAAGGGTGGTGTTAATATAAGCAGCAATTGTTGCAAAAGAATAAGGAATACGAAAATCAAAATGAAAAATTTTTATTTAATAACTGCAAACATATCAAATTAATCTTTTTTTACTTTCTCTTATCTATATATCTTCTTACTATTAGATCTTCCTGTTGAGTCCCCTCCCCCCTACTCTTATTTTGCTCCTTTTCTTGTCTGTCTGTGAACAAAATATCTCAAGAACGAAAAGAGCTATAGGAGGTTGAAATTTTATATTTAAGTTAGGCACCCTCCTGGGACGTGACACGAAGATTTTGAACAAAATTAGCCAAAGAGTACTAGTACTTTACTGTTGTAATTTTTCAGTTTTTTTCGATTTTCTCAAAATTTGCTCCAACGTTTTTTTTTTTAATTCATAAATCAACTATTTTTTAGAAGCTCTTTAAGTTCGTTTTAAGGTCTTTTTCGGCATCGGAAGCCATTTAGATCCCGTGCCTATTTATTTAACTTGATTGTTATCCTATTCAATTATAAATTTTACATCTTGCCTCTTGTACTGGGAGTCAAGGATTCGCATCCCGTCTCATGCGACGAAATCTATTTCAATTGGATTGGCTATCAATCAGGCGGGTCTAAATGGCCTTTGATTCCTAAATGAAATAAAAAAAAATTACATCTTTAATTCTAATCTACCATACAGCCGTAAACTAAATATATTGTGTCGATACTAAAAATCTGGTGGGAACACAACTTTCAATTACCGAAGATAAAGAAAGTTGGGTGCTGTGTGACCCACACATCAGATTTTTCTTTTAAAATTTTTTAAAAACAATCAGATAAAGAGAGTTTCTAAATTATCTTACTGATTGACTGATTGATTTAACCAAGTGATGAATTTTTTTTTTTTTTTGACCTGGACAACTTTCATAATCTATATTTCCAACACATAGAATCTAACATCTTTAAGCATACAAACATTTATTATAAAATCAATTGGAAATTAACTGTTTAAATAAATAATTGGTTTTGCACACTTAACACTTCTACTCTTTACATAAATAAATGACTCTACTTACTATGATTGATGGCTGCCAGTAGAAGTCAAAAGATTGTTTCTGGTGATCACCAAGAAGTTCAAGGTTCAAACCTTGCATGGCCACTATGGTCTTAATCAAGATCTCACCAACTCACTTAGAAAAATTCCACCTGTATTAAAAATAAAAAATAAATATTTTAGATCTGGAGCTGACAATCTCTGAATTACAAATTTAATTCTATGATTTTTTGCCACAAAAAAAAAATAAATAAATAAAGCTTCAAAGTAAGTTCAAAGATTTTCAGAATAAATTAAAATAGTACAGTAGGCTATTTACTCCTATTCGATTACATACTTCGAATATTTAACTTTAAATTGGAATTTATTATATTGTATACAATATTATATTAGTATATAGAGATTATACATAATAGGTATTATATACAATATGACGGACAGTCAGAGGAAAAATTAAAACAAATAAAAATAAATCGCATTCGAACCTGGGGGCCCGATTTCGTTTCCCATCCCATATGAGAAAAATTTATTTCAATTGAATTGGCTATCAATCATTTGAAATAAATAGGGATGAAGTCTAAATGGCCTTAGATGCCGAAAAAGACTTTAAAAGAAAAAAAAAACAAAAAAACTGCTGTGTATTTCATTTGCAATACGTGTCCCTTTTTCGCTCATCATCATTTTTTCTTTCTAAAGAATTTTGATTAATAAAATTCCCTACAAATTCTAATTACATACAATCAAAGGAAAGCTACAAAAGTGAAAATTTTATTTATAAATTCGCTTTTTTTTATTTCATTTGAGATTTGCAATTTCGGGGCTATTTTTGATTTTGATATCTTTATTTTTAATGGTACAATGATGATTAAATTTTGATTTTTTTTTTTAATTAGGTTCAATTTTTGAAATATCTTAAAATTTATGAAAAAAAGAGCTTTGAAGTGGTAGAATTTCTGCCTCTTGTGCTAGGTGTCAAGAGCTCATTGACAAAAATTTATTTCTATTGGATTGGCTACCAAATTCAAACCAATTGAAATATATAGAGACGGGGTCTAAATGGTCTTCGATGCCGAAAAAGACCTTAAATAAAATTTAAAAAAAGGCTTGGAAATAAATAACAATGGAGTATATAAAATTTATTTTTTTCTTCTATCTTGCTGTGGATACGATTAGGCATCTATTATTACTAATTTTTGACTCTCCATTACATTCGATAGGAAATTATTTTTATCTAATAATTTATATCATTTTGAAAACACATCCTTGACCTCGCTTAACATCAGCGACACTGGTGACAGCTCTATCCATCTCTGTCTAATTCCGTCCGTTGTGTAACATAACTTTTTATTTGGTTTTTTTTTTCTTATTAAACCCCGTTTAATAAAGGCAAAGATTTATCCTATGTACTATGTTTTATTAACATATTAGGGTATTAGTATTTTGTATATTCAATAAAAAGGGATTTAACAGGGTCTGGAAATAAATAAATGTATTATGGCCGTAGTGGATCTTTGGAGATTTCGATGATGCCCTTGTCATTCCCTAGGGCCCTAACACGCCCTGAATTAGGGACGTTAGTACCCTAGAGGGGCTTAACGGTGTTTCGTCCCTTAGTTTTGCTTTGACTTCGATCGAGTTTGATTCACTTAATGGACTTCTTCCCACCGGCCACAAAACTATCATTTCCTATATTTTTTCTCTTTTTTTTTACCCCATTATATTGTTAAAATATCTCGTAAATTTCTTTATTCAATCATTCAACGGCGCCATTATCGCTGTTAACGAATCAATCACGAGAGTCTTGCTTTCTTGTTGTCTATAAAAAAAAAGCTAAGAATTTTTTATGAGATTCCCAAAAATCATTATTATTACTTCTATATTTTTATTTTTTTGCTTTAATATCCGTTTGAAATCATTCATCGTTCTTTCCCGAAAATTTTTTTGTTTATTTAGGAAATAGTAATTAATTCAGCAAAACATTTATCTAACTTAATGTTTCTAAAACTGTCGCGACACACTACTGTGTCGCAATTAAGCTGCTGCTGTGCCTCAGAAATATTCTGTAATAATTGTCTCCTAATAAATTGTAATTTTTTTTAAAAGAGAACAAATAAAATCAGTAGAAGAGAAATTAAGAGTGAAAAAAACTTTGTTCTCTACATCAGTCCCAAGCATCGCATTAAAAATTTATATTTTTCTTTAACAATTATAATTTTGTTAGGTACCTGGTACATATAC
>JAKCPI010026702.1:0-15567 GCA_023213315.1 Euborellia annulipes | reverse complement strand
AAATGACGTCATTGCTCCGGGGCCCTGACTGGGTGGAATTTTTTTTTTGATAATCTCATAGATGGCTTCATTAAATTTAGCTGATAAGATAATCAGTATTAATAGACAATCTCTTAAAGTGAAAATGATTTGTTCATATTTAACTATAATACTTTTATTTTTACTGGTGTATTTGCTATTTCAATATCATTATAAATATTTTGAAAAAAATAATATCTATTTTATAAAACCTAAATTCCCCTTTGGACATTTTAAAGATTCATTTTTTTCCAAAAGAGGATTGTGGGAGATATTAGACGTTTATTATAAAGAAACAACGAAACAAAACATTAGTGTTTTTGGAATTTTTAATTTTGCTCATCCAATGCTCATAATAAATGACCCTCAAGTGATAAAACAGTGTTTAATCAAGGATTTCGAAAGTTTCCATGACCGATGCTGGACAGTTGACATCAAACGAGAACCATTAATTAACAATCTTTTCTCCTTAGAAGGTGAAAAATGGCACAAATTAAAAACAAAGCTCTCTCCATCTTTTACAAGTCCAAAAAGTCAGAACCATGTTTGATATATTTAAAGAACGCACTCAAGAATTGGTTTATTATTTGGAGGATAAGGAACAAGTTGACATTGAAATCCGGGACTTGTGTGCTCGACTCTTTACGGATATCATCGCAGCCTGTGCTTTTGGAATCAAATGCAATTCAATCGAAGATCCGAATAATGAATTTCGTGAATATGGGAAAAAGTTTTTTAAGATGAATATGTGGCAAAATTTAGCTGAGAGTCTTAATTTATTTTCAAGAGAACTTCGTTATTTTCTTGGATTAAAATTTGTAGACCCTGAAGTAGAATATTATTTCACTCAACTAGTGAAAGATGTTGTGGAATTTCGAGAAAAACATAACATTTCTTTTAATGATTTTATGCAGTTTATGATACAGTTAAAGAATAATAAAACAAATGAACAACAACTTGGAGAGAAGGAATCTTTCACTCTTCTGGAATGTGTCGCTCAATCTTTTTCTTTTTACCTCTTAGGACACCAAGTTACGTCAACAATCATGAGTTTTGCTATTTATGAACTAGTTATGAATCCAGAGATTCAAGATCGTGTTCAAAAGGAGATTGATGAAATTTATGAATATTCTGGCTGGCTAAATTATGAGAGTTTACAAGAAATGAAATACTTGGATAAGATCGTAAAAGGTGAGTGATATTTTAAATGTATCATGTTCATGTTGAGTTTTATTTATGATTTTTCTTTTTTAGAAACTCTACGAAAATATCCTCCTTTTACTTTTTTAAATCGAGCAACTACAAAACCGACAACTTTAAATTTAGGGAAAAATAATGAGCCCATAACTCTACATGAAAAACTAGATATTATAATTCCAGTCTTTTCTATTCATCGAGACGAGAGGTATTTCCCAGAGCCTGAACGATTTGATCCAGAAAGATTTTCTCCAGAGAATATCGCCAAGCGTCCTCCTTATTCATATATTCCCTTTGGGGATGGACCACGGAAATGTATAGGTGAGTATTTTTTTCTTAAATTATAAAATTCCTCTCGATAAAATCAAAAAATTGTTTTTTAGGAAAACATTTTGCCATGATTCAGATTAAAGTATCTCTAGCATTACTTCTATTTAATTACACGTTTAAAAAATGTGAGAAAACACCGGATGAAGTGCAATTTAATCCTCTATATTTCTTATTACAACATAAATCAGGATTGTATGTTAGAGTGGAAAAAAGATAAAATCATGAACATATCTTAAGTCTGCCAAGGGAAGATTTCTATTAAATGGTTATCATTACATACAGTTGATTTGATTTGATAAAATCATTTAAAATACAAATCTAGACTTATCTATGCAGTGACGAATTTATCCACAATGCCCACGCTATATGGAATGGAACTTCAAGATATTAATTTAATACTTTCTAATACAGAGCTTGTATGGAGAACAACTTGGAACTATTTTTTCCTTTAATTAAATATTTATTTTAATGAATTCAGGAGACATAAGAGTATATATATAATTATATATACATCTAAACAGAAGTTTACTTCTTATTTTAGGCAAAAGTAAATAAAGAACTTTAATATTTATAGAAAATTTCTATTACTTGACGACCAGACTGTGAAAAAATTCTTCTGGTTTCGATCACAGTGAGAAGGGCAACTTCTTCAACCTTTTCCTGGTTAAAGGACAGCCACTAGCATATCTATTTGTTCCTGATTATGGGCACAAAGATACAAGTGACGTTGCCTCGTTGGAGCTGAAACGTCGAACTCTTGAGACACGCTGTTGTCACGTTGAAACCACCGAACTCTACTATCTTGGCTTATAATATTTTTTTTTTTATTGATATGTAAAATGGATAATTTGTAAAAGAAATTTACCTTATAAAAAAAATATCAAAATAAATTTCTCTTTTTAATATTTTTTTTTGTTGAATAAATTGCAGTTCGAGTTCAAGTGAATTTATACATTTTTTTTAACTCAGAAGCTGAAACTCTCCCTGAATTCCATCCCACAATATCCAAAGGCATCCCCTAGCTAGACTATATAACATTATATCATTATTATAAAAACATGCCTAAATTCTCCATTCAGTTTTTATAAGAATTCTACACACTTATATGCCAAAGAAACAAGAAAATACGATGAGGCGAGAATTTTTTTAATCTCATACAATTCTATATATATATACATGGACATAATGCCATATGAATCCTAAACTTAAAATCTAATTAAAAATATATATATTTTTTTTGTATATATACATGTCAATTTATAAAAAAAATTATTTTATTCTTAATTAAAATTTTTTTTAACCAGGATTTAAATAATAAATGATACCCAATCGCTTCAGCAGCTTAAAGCCAAATTTGGACACTTAATTAAAAATATTCTTTATATAATATCTCTTTATAACACAGTGAAAAAGCTTCATTCCAAAATTAAAATTTATATTTTATCTATTATTAAATCTAGAAAAGATGTAGCTTTGTTTTCCAGGCCGCACACATCTCCTTTCCATAAGATTAATATACAACAGCCATTTTTCACTTTTATTAGTGGTATTTTTTATTTTTTAATTTTTTGCTCTCCTCATCTGCTGAGGCCATTTCGATGAATTAATTGTGTTTTCACTCTTCATGTATATGGGATTAAATTTTTTTAATACTCTTTTTGCTATTTAAATATTAAAATTAAATATTATTGAAATTAAAATAATTTTATTCATTAAAACTCTAATTCAAATTTATTTTCATATAATTTACCTATTCTATCTATGTGGAGCTTTTTAATTGGAACATTGCCAATTTTATATTATATGGGCTCTATGGTGAATGATGCTAGGCCAAAAGATTGTCCAACTATGTAATTATTCCTATCCAATAGCAGGAGATCGAGTCTAACCTGGCCAAAGTCCACTATATATACTATAGCTAGCCCATAGGGACCTCAGTCGAGCTTCGGCTCTTGGAAATGAAGGATACACCGCGTTCAAATTTTCAATAATGGATCTCCCCCTCCTTAGTCCCATCATGGCGTCGCTTGGTGGCAGTTCTCTCTCGCGTCGCTCCTCAATAAAAACGAATTTCTTCTAAACTTTGAAGGCCATTTTATGTAAGTTTTAGTTCATTCATTATATTAATTATTTATTTAAATATTAGTTAACAATAAAAATAGTTCCCTCACAAAAATTTACTATTTTATATACGAATATGGATCTAAACGTAATTATTGTTAGCCAATGCAGGATTATAACATAATATTAATTATTATTTTTAAAGACGTATGTAGAAATTGGAATTCATGAAATAGCTTATAACAGTTATGTGAATTAACAAAAATTCTTAATCGGTGGCTCATCTAAATCTACTTCATGACTCAGGTCTGAACATTTTTATTTGTATTAAATTTCGGGTTCTATTTTTTACTTTTGAGCTTATTTTTTTTATCTTTCCCTTTTTTATTGTATTTAATATTCGGTTATACCCCTACAAATTCATTTGGTTGGCTTCAGACTATTCACTAATTCACTCTGCATACAAGTCTTGGCAAGTTTGAGCAGAACCCTATGCTTTGCATATGTAGGCTATATATATAGCAAAGGCTGAGTCTCCAGATACTATTTTGATAAATCAATTATTAGATGCTCTTTTAAAATTTATATTCACATTTTGCCCTCAAAATTGTTTGAAGCTCACTCAACTCTTGTACAGTAAGGGACAATATGGGACAAGTCCCACCCATGCATTTCTACTTGTGATTATTTCATTGTTTTTAAAAAAAATATTATATATTTTATATGGAAACTTTCATGGTTCAAACCTAGAAAATTTCCAGTATAGATTTTCATTTCTTTTAAAAACAATGAAATAATCCTGTCTGCATGGCACTTAATTTTGTCCTTCACTGTACCTCATAGAAAAGGGGATAGATACGATGATAACAAAATACAAATATTTGTCCATGTTTATAATGTTTTACATCTTGAATTGTAAATGTTCCTGCCGGAAACCAAATATAAGTCAGCACACAAAAAATCTTGTATAACAAGCACAGAACACAACTTTCTCTTATTTGAAATTTGTGTGCCGAATTGAACTTTTTCTAAAAGGACTAATAATGAAATAATTAAATTGACATTTGCAGCTACTCCGTCGAGGATGTTCGGCCAAAAAGATTTTTACAAATTTTTTTGCCCGAACATCCGTCCTCGACGAAGAAGCCACAAATGTCAATTTAATCTGAATAAAAACTCGTCTGAATCAGCATAAGAATGAAATAAATGATATTAATAAAATCATATTGGCCTATTAGTAAATATTAGGAGGACATTTTTACCAGCCTCTGCTGACCGATTCCTTAAACATTTTCTTAGGATGATTCTAAATATGTAAATTTCCAACTTTATCCGATGAGTGGTTTCCGTCCAAAAGAAAATAAAACTAGATTTTATGGATTTCTTTTGACTATTTTCAAAAATTTGGGGGCTAATTTTTTCTAGATCCTAATACTTTCCATTTACTACTCTTCAATATTATAGTATTTATTATATAGACATATAATAATGCAGGAATGTAAATCAAAGCTGATATTCGTTTTCTTTTAAGATTAAAAAGCCCCTGTTTTTATTTCCTCCTTAGTCAAGAACTTTTAGTATTTTATACACAAAGACTTATGCAAACTCATAAATTTATTAATTTTTTTATTTTCTCTTGTCTATATGCCTGTATGCAATTTACCTAAATTTATAACTTTTTCAACTTGGTTGTCTACGTATTTATTTTTCTTTGAATTCGGAGAGTAAATAGAAATAAATTAAAATTTATACATCTATTAAATGTCAACTTACCAGGACTGAAGAATTAGATATTTGTAAAGGGCAGCTAGCTCAGCTGAAGGCAGTGCAATAGCAGAGAAATATATTTATTTTCTCAATTTAGTTGTTGCTCAGCAAAAATCTCAAACCAGAAGGCCTTCAAAACCCAAGGGGTTTGAGATTTTTGCTGAATAACAAATAAATTGAGAAAATAAATATATTTAAATAAAAATAAATAGATAAATAAATTTCTCTCTTCTATAGGGCTGCCTTGACCTGCCCTTTACAAATATTTATACCTCTATTCATTCAGATAATGAATTACTAAAAAAACAAAATATTTTAAAATAATGTCTTTGCTTCGAATGGGAAATGATATAATAATCGTTTTGTTCTCACACTCACACATATGCATTCTCACACAGACGAATATATATAGATATACTTTTGTACATGGTTTTAAACTTGTCTCAACAGGTTGACGACGGCTTCAAACCTAATTATTCTTTGTGCTTCATTCATTGAGGCTGAGAAAGCCGTTCCTTTTAGACGTGGTCCGAGCGCTGATGGGCTTTAATTCCAGAAATCCTTCATTCAGTGAGTATCTCTTGAAATATTTACAATTCTAATTCATTTTAAAATTCTATATACGCTGACATATAAATCTTTGACAAATTCAAGGAGTAGGTAAATTATTAAAAACAACAAAATGATTGTTTCAAAAGCACGTTTATTAGTGCAAAGAAAGCATTTTAATCTTAAACATTTTGAGATTGATACAGGGGGGATTTAGAACATTTTTAATTAATATTATCTACAGCTGATTAATAAACCTGTATTTAATAATTAAGCACTCTTTTATTAGAACGTTTCGGCCGGGATCAACCCTGCCATCTTCAGCCTTCAAAGAGCATATTCAAATTTTTTATACAAAAAATAGAGTTTTGCGAAAGGATGTGGCGTGCCAAGTTGTTTAAATATGGAAAGGTGAGGCTTGTTTCTTGGCAGTGAGAAAAATAACTTTTAGAGTGTTTTCTCCGAATATTTCGAAGGCATTTATTAGCACTTCTTCCTCAGCGGCTGTACAAAATTACAAAAAAGATAAAATAATTAGAGTGAGATTAAGCAAATTGAAATATAAAATTTTAAAATAATATTAGTTTCATACCTCACTCTAATGCCACATACAAGTTAGAATTTAGGAGAAAACACTCTAAAAGTTATTTTTCTCACTGCCAAGAAACAAGCCTCACCTTTCCATAAAAAAATAGTTATCGTTTTTATTAACACAAATTATTTGAATTCTTTGTCAAATAAATGTAGTTTTACTTAAAATACCCACGAAGTTCAGGCTTATAATGACTAATATCGGTTTCTAATTGATTTTTTCTTCATTATAAGTAGAGAGCGGAAAAAGTCTCTTATTTTCGAAAAAGTCGCCTTTAAAGTCTATTCTTTTTTAGCCAAATAGTCTGTAAATTGTCTGTTTTTGGCAAAAAAGTCGCTGTCATTTTTAACAATTAATAATATAAGAAAGAAAAAGTTATCTCTCGATAACTGAAATATGACAGAGTTCTTTAGAATATAATTAAATAAATAAAAAAATTTAATTTCAGTACAAAAGTTAAAATCTGGTGTGACTAGTCGCACAGCACACAACTTTCTCTTACCTTCGGTAATTGAAAGTTAAGTGTTCTGTGCTTGTCACACCAGAATTTTTGTGTAGACAAATATATTTAGTTTCATCCGGTATATTAGAATTCAAGATGTAAAACATCCCCCCTCCCCCGTGGCCGAGAGGCTAGAGTTGTTGATAAATGTCAATAATGATAGTCTTAAAGGCCACGGATTCCAGGCAGTCCGAAGAATATTTATTTAGATTCCAAATGGTATAAATAAATGTGCCTGTATCACTTGTGAGTAATTTAAATAAAATTATATTCCCTTGACATAGAATGCAAATAACTTGTAATATAACTATAATGTATTGATTTTAGACAACTCTATTTTTTGTATAAAAAATTTGAATATACTCTATGAAGGCTGAAAATGGCAGGGTTGATCCCGGCCGAAACGTTCTAATAAAGAGTACTTAATTACTAAATAGAGGCTCAATTAATTGCTTGCATCCTCTTCCCTTTTCAACATATCAGCTACAGCCACATTCCAATTTGATATTTAAGTTAAGTACCCCCTCCCGCCCTCGGGCCTTGGTGAAGGGGTTAGCGTCCTGGCCTTCTGTACCAAAGGCCGCGGGTTCGCATTCAATTTAATTGGCCACCAATAAATTGAAATAAATAGAGACTGGGCCTAAATGGCCTCTGTTGCCGAAAAAGACATTAAATAAATTTTAAAAAAGTACCCCTCCCCTTACCTCCCTGGGACGTAACAGGAAGCTTTTGAACAAAATCTGCCAAAGAGTACTAGTTCTTTACTGATGTACTTTATCAATTTTTTTTGATTTTCTCAAAATTCGCTCTAAAGATTTTGATTGAAATTCATAAATCAATAAAGAATTATATATATCATGTGCTGGTCCATGAAGTAATTATGAAAACTAATGACCAAGTATTGGGTTTTTTGTTAATTTAAATACTTGGTTATATGTTTTTCATAAATCATTTATTTTTTAGATATAATTGAAAATGTATATTCTCTCTTGCAGATTAGTGACATCAGTGCAATTGTGATTTACAAGTGAACTGAAGAAAAAGAAGATTGGACGAAGGACATCGAGCGCGAGGGGATGACCTTCAGCCCTTTGGCAGGTAAATATTTTAATTCTCCTGTAACATTTATACACTCACATAAGTTCTTATACAATATTGCAAAAATCTAAAAATATACTATCGGCTTCTAATTGATTTTTTCTTCTTTTTTACAGAACTTCGAGAGACAACAAAGGGCAAAGGTAAACTTATGCATGGTGCTAGAATATTAAAGGGGGTAGATTAGGTTAGCTTTTTTTAGGATGTTTTTTTTCAGCTGACTCCAAATACGATTAGTTTTTTTTTTAATTCAATTTACAATTAAATGGTTAATTTTTTTTAAATAAAATAATATTGAGTTAAATTCATTAAATTTACATATGAAAATCTGAAATTTTAATTTCTTAATTAAATTAAATTTACTTTTCATTTAAAAAATTTCTAAAATTTCTTTTTATAAATTTAAATTTTTTTTTCTAAAAATTTAATATAACTTTTTTTTCTAAATTTTAATAAAAAAAATATATTGGAATTCCCCCTGCACCCTGCATCGATCTAGAGAGAGCCTCTTCCTCCGGGGGATTGATTCATCATCACCTTGGTACCCAGGTCTTAAGGTGTGATTTCTAAACGAATACTTTAAATGTATTCCCTTTTCGATATTTAATTAGAAAACTTATTTGCACACCTTAACTGTAGTTTAAAGATTTAAATATAGAGGGGTGGAGGGTGCACCATGCCAACGAGAGGGATGTTTTATTTTAGAACCTGCCTTTTTTGCCATTGCCTTGGCTCTATTGTTTTATTTAGGATCCAGCAGAGAACTAAAATGAAAGATATTCTTGTTGATTTATTTCATGAACGATTCATAAGGAGATGTGGTCAGATCTGATTGAAAAGATCGAGGCCCAGGTTCTCAAGTGTTTTGTCAAAAGTCGTCTTTTGACGAATTTGGTAGTCTGATATGTTTTTGAATCTTTGAGGGTGGGTTTGAGGTGGCTCTATGAGTAAACGAGAGTCAGGGAAGGGTTGTCGTTTTTTCAGGAATAGCCTGGATGTATATAAACGGTATTCCCTTAAGGCCAGGGACAGACCCGAGGGCCCCGCTGACCTGATGGCGGGGACCGGGTAACGCAATTTAAAAAAATATTCGTTTTTGAGTTAGGTTAGGTAGGAAGCCCCCTGATCTCTCGTTCACTAGTAATCGAAAAAATCACGTTCATTTTCACTGATATGATTTCTTCAAACTCCCAGCCTAAGATCGGTTTATTCATATATTTAACATAAAAAATAAATTTAAGAGTGGAATCTTTTTGTTGAACAATCTTTAATGCATCTAATGCGAAAAATATAAGTGAAGCAAGTTCTTTTTTTGTGCCTCTATTTGTTTTAGAATAAAAGAAGTCTTCAAGATTGAGTATGAAACGAAATTTCAATTAGTAAGTATATTCTATATTCAGTAAAAAAATTACCAAAATTAATTTAATTCATTATAATTTTCAGATTAATTAATTGGCGTTATTCTTTTCTTATGAATTCAAATTAATAAACATTTTAAATAAAACTGCAAGTCTCAGTTAAATTACAAAAAACAAGAGTGATCTACAATTTAACACAACGTTTTGGCGACACATTGTGTGGCCATCATTTATTAAAATACCAAGAAATTGAATTTACATTGTGTGATTACGATATTTTGATTTATAAATACATTTATTAATAGCAGAAAATTTGCATAAAAGTGTAAGTAGAATTACCGAAGGTAAGAGAAAGGTGTGATGTGCGACTAGCGACACCAGATTTTTTTTTAGATAATTTATATATTTATAACAATTTTTGCGATTTTGTTTATTTGTTA
The DNA here is from genome assembly GCA_023213315.1 of Euborellia annulipes. Classification (NCBI taxonomy): domain Eukaryota; kingdom Metazoa; phylum Arthropoda; class Insecta; order Dermaptera; family Anisolabididae; genus Euborellia; species Euborellia annulipes. The sequence continues at coordinate 5,655 of JAKCPI010026702.1, read as the reverse complement.
GTGATTGTCCCCTGGCTCCCAGTAATCGAACTTGGGATTCCCAGTCTATCCGGGACACTTTGGGGTAGGGATGAAACGATACCACTGAGGTATCGATACTTTTACTCCATACCGTATCGGTCGCAAAGTATCGATACCAACGCGGTATCGATTGAAAAGTATCGATACTTACTTGTATCGGTTAATTTTTTCGTACAATTAAAAATAATAAGAAAAGCGGCAAAATTTGCTTTGCAAACAGTGCTGTCAACTGGGTAAACTACTATTCCGTCTTTTCGTCAAGGTTTCGAAGCATCATCAGGAATAAAGGTCTTCGAAAAGGAGAAAAATCGTCCGTTTTGTTGGTTGTCTTTCTCCGCTCACCATTTAAAATTCCTCACAGCCATTGTTTAATTGAGTTGATCATAGTTTTCTGAAAATAAAAACTCACTTAGTCTGATATGTTTATACAAAACCTTCCTTCTCACATCTATAAAGTGTATATAAATTATCTACAAATTTCAATTAGAGTTGTGGTATGCCAAATTAAGAATCGTCGGGGTGGGTAAATTGCTAAGATTTTGGCAATAAATACAAATCAATTTGGTGAATTTTATTTTCCGTATATTTAGGATGCATTAACAGCAATCCTTCATCAGGGGCTGAAAATATTAACAATATGAGTTACAGAGACACAAATGTTGTTACAATAATATTTTTAAAAAATTTTTCTTTAAAAACATTATTTTAAAAAATTTTTAATCTTACCTATCACACACTACAAAAGGTGATATCGTACAAATTGTGTGATTCATTCCCTAATGAAGAATTTTTTTCTCCTGTTATAATTAATATGTTAATTTTTTAATTTTATAAAAATGATTAAACTCACACAGGTCATTTTCGTAGGGTCAAATAAATAAATTCGGCCAAATATTTCATTTGACTCCTCGCAAATGACCTATGTGAGTTAAATCACTTTTTGAGGCAGAGTGCAATTTTTTTTTTTTTTTTTTAAATAAAAAATCATTTCGAATGATGTGGAATCTATAAGTCGTGTGGTGATAATTTTTTCGAAAAAGGCCCACCCCTCCCCCCAAATCCGCCTTAAATTAAGTTGGGAACCTCTGTTCTATATGAAAATTTTTTTCGAGTTTGTAAAACTATAAGATTTACTTAAGAATTATTAATAAAAAAAAAGAACTTGTTATTTATGAATAAAAAGATACAGGCGCTGTTATTTAAATATCATAGAAAAAATTGTAAAAGGTGATTTTATAGATAACAAGCGATATATTAGGAAAATTTTATGATAAGATAATCAGTATGTGAATTTAAGTTTTAAAGTCCAAATGGATTCTCCGTTTCTTTCTATAATAATTTTAATTTTATTTGTCTATTTTCTTTGCGAATACAAATATAAATATTTTAAAAAATTGAATATTTATTGTGTGAAATCTAAATTTCCTTTTGGAAGTTTTTATTATAATAAAAGAACGTTTTGGAGTTTAATAGATGATTTTTATAAAGAAACAAATAGTGAAAATATTAACGCTTTTGGTATTTATAATTTTGCTCATCCTACACTCGTGATAAAAGACCCAAAAGTAATAAAACAGTGCTTAATTGAAGAATTCGATAGTTTCCACGATCGGTATTGGATAGGTGATGTCAAACGAGAACCTCTAGTTGCCAATCTCTACTCGTTGAGGGGTAAAAGATGGCGCAATTTAAAAACAAAACTTTCTCCAACTTTTACAATCCAAAAAATCAGAACTATGTTTGATATATTTAAAGAACGCACTCAAGAATTAATTTATTATTTGGAAGATAAAGAGAAAAATGACATTGAAATCCAGGATTTGTTTGCTCGTCTTCTTACGGATATCATCGCTGCCTGCGCATTTGGTGTTAAATGCAATTCAATACAAGAGCCAAATAATGAATTTCGACAATGTGGGGAAACATTTTTTAAACAAACCTTATGGAAAAGTTTAATCGAAGCTATTGATGCAATTTCCAGAGAGCTTCGCCTGTTCCTTAGATTAAAACTTGTGGATCCAGATATTAGCGAATATTTCATCCAAATGGTGCAGGATGTCGTTGAATTTCGAGAGAAACATAATATTTCTATTAATGATTTTATGCAGTTGATGATACAGATGAAGAATAATAAGTTACCTAAAATAGATAAAGATAGTGAATTTACAATCATAGAATGTGCGGCCCAATCTTTATCTTTTTTTCCTCTTGGGTTATAAAATCACTTCAACAACCATGTGTTTTGCTATTTATGAATTAGTGATGAATCCAGAAATTCAAATGCGAGTTCAAGAGGAGATCGATGAAATTTATGAATATTCGAAGTGGCTTACTTATGAGAGTTTGCAAGAAATGAAATATTTGGATAAGATTGTTAAAGGTGAGTTGTGATAATAAGGTCAGGAAAGGAAATTTTAATCTCAAGACACACAATGTTTACTTCGACCCTAAAGGAGGCTCTTGGCAACGACATGTCACACTAAAAATGTTAGGTGCCAAGCTCCTTTAAGCTCAATTGCGGTACCCTGAGAGGTCAGAAAAATCGGCAGAAACGTGATACCTAAAAGCTAAAATTAAAATAGTTTTTTATTCTCCTGGCTGCCCCCCCCCCCCCCCCCCCCCCCCCCCCCCCCCCCCCCCAGATCTACACCATTTTACAGTTTGACTAGTGTTTAATTAGATTATTTTTTTTAGAAACCCTACGTAAATACCCTACCATTCCATTTTTAAATCGAGTGACAACAAAACGCACCACATTAAATATAGGAAGAAACAATGAGTCAATAACTTTACAAGAACAATTAGACATTCTCATTCCAATTCTTTCCTTACATCGCGATGAAAGATTTTTCCCAGAACCCGAACGTTTTGATCCAGAAAGATTTTCTCACAAGAACATGGACAAAATAACTCCTTGTTCATATCTTCCTTTTGGTGATGGTCCTCGGAAATGTATAGGTGAGTATTTTTAATTCATATTGAGATCTCTTGATGGCTCTTTTATCAAAAATTTGTTGTTTTAGGGCAGCATTTCGCCATGATTCAGATTAAAGTCTGTCTCGCCATGCTTTTATATAATTATACATTTAGAAAATGTGAGAAAACGCCAAAAAAATTGCAATTCAATCCTATGTATTTTTTATTAGAACATAAATCTGGTTTGTATATAAGAGTCGAAAAAAGATAAATTTTCTAATGTTTTTTGAATTTTTCAATACTCAATTTACAAATCTGATCTGAATATAAAAAAGTATATAAAAAGCAAACGTGTGGAGTTGTGGGACCCCCGCCAAGAACGAAGTTCCTCACGCCTTTTCTTCAACTCCGAAAATAATTTAATATGAATATTATTTAAAAAAATCTGATGTGACTGGTATAAAAACCTAAATACAGAACGAGAAGTTGTTTCTTGATGGCTGGATATTATATGAGGATGTGGCATAAGGGCAGCCAAGGCGAAAAATAAAATAAAAATCCATTTTTTTGTCGACGTTCCGAGTGCCGATCGCACTCTTCATCAGGACAAAAATGATGTCAAGTTGTCAGGTTATTTGACATGGCGGTGTAGCAACGTTTTTTTTTTGTCCTGATGAAGAGTGCGATCGGCAGTGTAAACGTCGATAAAAAAATAGATTTTTATTTTATTTTTCGCCTTGGCTGCCCTTATGCCACATCCTCATAAAAATAAAATAATTTTGGGGAAGTCAGTGAATAAAGTAGTGAGAAACATATTTGTATATTTTCTTTAATTTAAATTTTGCTTTGCTCTTGTTTATTATTTATTTTTATAAATACACATATATACAGTATATATTTGACTATACTTGACTATACTGCAGAAAGGCAACTAGTCCATTTTCAGTTTTTTGATGGAAATTGTTTTAAATAAGCCAGTACATCGTTTACCGCATAAAGGCACTTGTCCACCAAATAGTGAGGTTTCAGTTTTCATAATTCATCATTTAAAATCCTCTAATAATGTTTTTAAACAGTTTTTTGCCTCTCCTAAAAAATGTTAAATATGAATATGTTGCCTTTCTGCAGTAAGCGGTTCATTTGTGATATGGAACCTAATCAATTATATATGTAAAAAAAATAAAAATAAAATTTAAAACTTTTCTGAAAATTTTGAAAAATACAAAGTAAAATTTAAGGTGCTTTTAATAATTCCAAAACAAATATTGGATTTACCTTTACTTTAAATGTTGAAGTTTTTATGAATGTAAAAAATAATAAGTTCAATAAAGAAGTCATTATTAAAGATAGGATGGGAGAGTCTTGGAACTTCTTGAGCCTTCGGATGGCAATTGAGATCATTCAGTAATGATGAGAAGTTCTCTAACTTTTATGCAAAAGCTCCAAGTATCTGAAATTTAAATTTAGTGCTGATTAATAAATACTATCTACTTGAAAATGATAATTCCCTAGATAAACATTTGATTATAGTATCAGAATAAGCAGATAAGGTAATCAGTAGGTGGAGAGACGCTTTAATTAATAGTTCAAATGGTTTCTCCATTTCTTGCTATTATATTTTTAATAATACTTATCTATTTTCTTTGTGAATATAAATACAAATATTTTAAAAAATTCAATATTTTTTATATAAAACCTAAATTCCCGTTGGGTAATTTAAAAGAATTTTATTTTAAGACAAAAACATTTTGGGAATTAATGAATGATTATTATCAAGTAACCGCGAAACAGAACATTAAAGCTTTTGGCATTTTTAATGTTGCTCGTCCGATGCTTGTGATAAATGACCCTGTAATAATAAAACAATGTTTAATCGAAGAGTTCGACAGTTTCCACGACCGGTGTTGGATAGGTAATGTCAAACGGGAACCTATAGTGGCCAATCTTTACTTTTTAGAAGGAGAAAGATGGCATGATCTGAAAACAAAACTTTTACCAACATTTTCAAGTCAGAAGATCAAAACAATGTTTTATATATTCAAAGAACGCACTCAGGAATTGATTTATTATTTAGAAGATAAAGAACAAATCGAAATCCAAGACTTGTGTGCTCGTCTCTTTACGGATATCATCGCAGCCTGCGCTTTCGGAATTAAATGCAATTCAATCCAGGATCCGAATGTGGAATTTCGTAAATATGGGAATAAATTCTTCAAATCAAGCATGTGGCAAAGCATCGCGGAAACAATTGAAATATTCTCTCAAGAGCTTAGTTATTATCTAGGATGTAAAATTATTGACTCCGAGGTCGAATCTTACTTCACTCAACTAGTGAAAGATGTTGTGGAATTTCGGGAGAAACATAATATTTCAATTAATGATTTTATGCAGCTGATGATTCAATTAAAGAATCATAAACCAACTGAGGATCATGGGAAAGAAGAATCCTTTACTCTCATGGAATGTGCTGCCCAATCATTATCCTTTTTTCTCATGGGGTATGAGGTTACTTCAATAATCATGAGCTTTGTTATTTATGAATTAGTGATGAATCCAGAAGTTCAAAAACGAGTTCAGGAGGAAATCGATGAAATTTATGAAAATTCTGGTTGGCTTAATTATGAGAATTTGGAAGAAATGGAATATCTGGATAAAATCGTTAAAGGTTAGTTGGAAATACTAAAATATAACAAGAGTTGTTACTGTAGATTATTAAGG
>JAKCPI010026701.1:0-32144 GCA_023213315.1 Euborellia annulipes | reverse complement strand
TAAGATAAGATAAGATAACTAATACTTTCTTTAATTGTTAATAAAATTATTTTGTTCTAGTTTCTTCATCATAAAATTATGCTGAGGGCGATGCTGATATTGTTTCAACTATTCTTTCATTAGACTTCACCTCCTATGTGGTAAATATTTTTATTAATTAATATTTATTTATATCCTCTTTCTCTGATTCAATTGAATTGATTTTATTACAAACATCTACAAATTTAACTCAATTTTTACTTTCTCTTATCTATGTATATATGTAATATATATATAGAGAGAAAGTATTGGATTCATGTCTAAAAATTCGATGTCGAGATTTTGATGGATCTTCACGTTTTGAGGTCCCCTGAATCCAAAAAAGTGGTTTTCGCGACATGGTCTGTCTGCCTGTGTGTGTGTGTGTGTGTGTGTGTGTCCGTGTGTCTGTGTATCTGTGTTCAATTTTAAGCATGAAGGAATTGAGCTATGAGGCTGAAATTTTATATTTAAATTAAACACCCCCCGGGACCGGAAAAATAAGCTTTTAATCAAAATCGGCCAAAGAGTACTAGTACTTTACTGATGTACTTTTTTTAGTTTTTTCTCGATTTTCTCAAAATTCGCTCTAACGATTTTGATTAAAATTCAAAATTCAATTATTTTTTAGATGCTCTTTCAAATGTATATTCTCGTTTTGCCCTCAAAATTGTTTGAAGCACACTTTACTCTTGTGCTTCATAGGAAAGATAGGAGAAATGGTTACCATGGTAACAAAATATAAATATTTTCCCATACTTATAAATTTTACATCTGAATTCAAATATTCCCTACTGCCGGGAACTAAATACATGTCGACACAAAAAATCTGGTGTGACAAGCACAGTACACAACTTTCGATTACCGAAGGTAAGAGAAAGTTGTGTGCTGTCCGCCAGTCACACCAGATTTTTTTTAAACTTTCATCATGAAAAATTCAGTCTTGTCAATTCAATCTTCCTTTATTACCACTATCCAATTTCAAAGTAAAAAAAAATACATTACAGTCACAACCCCTGAGCCACCCTTTAAAGATCGGAATTTAATGTTTTAACAGGCCATAAGACATTTTAATCGTAGTGCAATAACCACACGATAACCCAAAGTCAAAGAAAGGGGATGGGCGGTCGGCTGCCTTGATTATGATTTGTCAACCAATTGTTTTAACCCGTTTGGAGTAACTTCTAGGGTGAATTTATATATATATGCAACATAAACGCTGCCCCATGATGAGTCCTGTTTCTGGGATTATCTCAGCTGAGTAATGAACACAGTAGAGGTCTTTTTACTGTCCGTCAAATCGTTAGAAGGATTATTAAAATTGTTTTACGTTCAGCCAGTACAATATCACACGAAGACATAGTAATTTACATCGCACATATAACAAACGCTAGAAAATAATATTATCAACTGCGGAATGACTACATTAACTATTTGTTTCCTAACTACGTGATTTAATGATCTAATTGAAAAGTTTTTGATCTGTATAAAATTTAAAATATATCTCAAAAATTAATCAGAATATAATAAAATGATTATGATTTGTTTTTTGGCAAACCCTTAAGATGAATCTAAATAGATCAAGTACAGTAATTGTTTATTTGATAAAGAAAAACTATTTGTAGAAAAGGCCGACCCGGATAGATGAGGCATTTAGGCAGCCGCCGGGTTAACATCGAAGCGATATTTAGTATATTTTTTTTACTTTCTTTTAACAATATGTAGGCCCATAGAAAGTATTGGATTCATGTCAAAAATTCGAGATTTTTATGGATATACAAGTTTTGATGTGCCCTGAGTTCTCAAAAAAGCGGACCCCTTTTAACCTTAAAAATTTCAGACAATTTACATCCTCCAGTCAAATTAACCAAATATTTTAAACATATATTTCCTGAAAAATTTTCTGCGAATCCCAAAAATATTTTAGCGATCTCAAATTTAAGAATCACTGTCCCTTAACCATTATCATTATATTAATTTTAGGTTTTTATTATTTTTTCTTCATTTAGGTTCATTTCACATTTTTGAATTATTATTTCTCAAAAATTTATAAATATCATTCTCTAATAGAAATCGTATTTTCACATCTATTTTAAAAGATTTTACCTGAGGCCACAGGAGATATAGAATATATTAATAAATTAAATCTTCTTTGTCTATTTTGTATATAGTCAAAGAAATTCTTTAAAAAATACTTTAATTTCATTATTCTCTAAACAACATAGAGCTAATTAATAAATTCAAACAATAGCACCCGGAACCTAATATCCTAATACTTTGCCTCAAGGCGATTTTGTATTTATACACCTCTGGAATCAGATCATTGTGTCATAGTATTTTCAATATAAAATTCGATATTGCAGAAGCAATCTGAGCCATTGAAAATGAGACCTAAATTAGGATCTTCCCCTCTACGGCAGTCCGTTGAGATTCTTAAAAAGTGTGTTTCAGCCCTTGTAATCCGATATTTAATAATATGCCCAGGTTACGCATCTCTTTCTTATCCGTTTTTTCTATTTATCTCTCTCTGTTCTTTCTTGTTGTTGTTGCTGTCATGATGAGTGGTATGATTGGTCCATTATCTTTTGGGTGCTCAGGGAAAAAAAGAGAAAGTAGGGTCTATTACTTGAATTGTCATACTACTTCCCTTTGCTATGGGACATGTCTTTATATTATAAAACACATTTTCTTTGTACTTTTGAACTTATGATTGAATCAAAAACAAAGAAATTATTTGATATTTATAAACTTCTTTTACTCTATCATTTATAAACGATTCCAATTAAATACAATATTTTATTAAATTAAATATTACAATAGTTAATTTAGCTTTAATATTATGTTGAATAACTTTGAGGGCATTGGCAAACAAGTATTTAGGCGTACATTAATTAAAATATAAAATATACCTAATACAGTATATCTTGAATTTTAGTTTAAATGAATGTTTTTAGTTGTTTTTTTTCCTCTCTTGTATTTTAAAAATAATCCATTTAATTTAAAAGTTTCATCATAAAAAAAGTTTTTTCATTAATATTTTATTTTTCCTTCTGATGTTTAATTTTTAATAAAAAAAAAAAACAAACAAAAAAAGTGAGAAAAAACTTAAATATTGCAAATTAATTTGTAATTAGATTATATAGTAATTTACCTGTGAATTTTATCTGATAAAACATTAATGGATTATTTAAACAATTATGGATAATTATGGATAGGAGCAGCCAATAAAAGGGCTTTGTCTGCGATTCCAATCACCAGGGACGTTTCGGTTCTTTTAATTTAAGAGCCATCTTTCAATAACGAAACAATAATGTATAGGCCTATGCCAAATGTTATCACTGACTAACACTGCAATTATATCTATTAATATATAGCTACTTAGCTGATCTAAGGACTCAAGATGGCTCTTAAACTAAAAGAACCGAATCGTCTCCGGTGATTGGAATGGCATACAAAGTCTTTTTACTGGTTGCTCACAATTATCCATAAATACATCACACAGCCACTACTTTGAACACAATTCTATTTATTAATTGAAATTAAAAGGGGATATTTCAAATGATATCCTCTGAATGATTTTGTCATTTTGGTTGACTACCATCCAGTAACCAAAGCATGGTAATAAGAACTATAATTAATATGTAGAATAGTGAATTTTTATTTATTTCATCTATTCTCGTAGCAAAAACATAAATAAACCTTTCAGTTTATAAAGCTAATTTGATATCTTGTCTTTCTGGCCTTTATATCCAAGATTAATATATTTAGCTTTGAAATGAAAATTACTTGTTCCTAAATAAAAGAAAAATTGATGAAGAATATATCGACCACTTTAACGATATAAAATAATATGGACATTGCAATGAACTTACCCCAATCTTAAACCATCCCTCACTCAAAGGGGGTTTAATAGTGACTTAAGCCGGCCTGTATGTACTATTCACCAATGGTATATATAAATAGAAACATAAACTGAGTACTCGTCTAATGTGTTATAGATACATCAATACATTTATCTGCGCTAATAAAAAGAACAAAAGCCTCCCTGTCGCTCTATTAGATTACATTGCGCGTAGCTTTATGTTCCCAGCAATAGTTGTCCACCCCCTCAAAAATAAAACAAGTCATAACGTTATACTATATTTTAGCTGAAGTCCAATTGACACCCTGCCTGGAAGTCGAGTTAAAAAAAGCGTTTTTATTGTAGCCAAGTGGAGCGAATTCCGTAGTGGCGAATGCGTCACTCTTTCCTTTTTTTTTTGCAAAAGAGTTTTTATAGGTTTGATGATAGATATTGTATCAAATGAAAGATCTAAAGAATTGAGAGAGAATTTTATGTTTTTATTTTGAACTTTTTATTTTATTGAATTGATATTGGGATAGATTCACTATAGACCCTTCTATAGAATCAAAGTGAAATGGTATCATTTAAAAAATAAATAAAGATTCTTTCTCTTCGATACTATATAGCCTAGTCTTAATTTTTTTTTTTTTTTTTTACATAAATTGAAAATTTATCACTAGTATACACCAAATCCCACTCTACTTCTTTTTATTACAATAAAAATTAATAAATTTTTTTAATTTAAAAAAAAATAATTAAATTAAAAATCTCCAAACACCTGCCAAAAATAATATTTTTCATTATCAACCAACTACTATTAAAATTTGGCACGAAGCCATAAATATTAATAAATATAAATCTTCTCCTGAAAGTGTTCTAGTGACTAATTGAAACTAACTTAAAAAAAATATAATTAATATTTAATAAGTTTTCTTTCAACTATATAGCCTACAGTTTACAATAAATTTTATTCTATAATATAAGTAGTGAGAAAGTATTACAATAAAAAAAAATTACTTTAACTGAAAACAAATTGACGATCCACAAGTTCAAAAAAGGAATTACCGATAAATGGTCTAAAATAAAAATAAAAATGTCAACAAAATTACTCAAAACGTTTGAGTCAAAATTTTTAAAAATTATCTTTTGAAAAATTACGATTTGATTAAAATAAAATATATGGATATAGTGGGGCCACAAGCAGCGGCGTAACTTTTGGGGCCTTTGAGGGCGAAGGGGGCGAAGCTTAAATGGGGCGCCGTTTTTCGTTCGACCTTTTTTTTTTCTAGTATTCGAATCTCGTTTGGGCATTTTTTTGTAATTTTTCTCTGGATTTGGGATATAAAATGAATTTATTATGAAATTTCAAAAAAAAGCCAGAGATTTTGGGAAAAAGCGGATGCGCGAGGGGCGCCAAAAGCTTGATGTGCCTGGGGCGGGGGGGGGGACAAGCGCCCCCCCCCCTCGTCCCCACCTGGATACGCTACTGGCCACAAGTGATTGATGTGTTTGAAAGTTGAGTTTTTAATATTTTATCTTGTTAGCAACCAAAATGCTTAGCTGTCGGGAGTGTTGTTTTAAAATATTTGCCCTTTAGTTACATTTAAAAAAAGATGATTTATTTATTTTAAAAATATTGGATTGGTTGACTAAGCTCAAGGCTTCATTCTTAAACACATCAGGCACTTGTGGCGCCTACTGTACGAATTTTGCTATAAAATAATTTTGAGGAGTGATCCTCCGGGGTCCTTGGGCTCCTTCAACACAGGTTTATTAAATAATATTTAAATTCTTAATATGTGAAAAATAAAATCTTTACTGATTCTAAATGGAGATAGGCCTATATAAGTATTTAAATTCAAATTTTAAAGGAGTTGTATCCTAAAATCAAGTAGGATTTTTTACGACCAACTTTTATCAAAATTACTAATCAATTCTATTCTGTTGATTTGTAAAATTATATTTTATTAAGCTATAAATTCCCTATAAAAATAATTCATTAAATACTAAAATTTAAATAATTTTAAGATAAAATCTATTAATATTTTTGAGATGGTAGAGATTTCAGGATTCGACTCCGAACTAGAAGGGCAAATTTGGACTGTATTGATTCGTTGATTCGTTCAAATAAATAAATTTCTACTTTTTTGTAATTAATGCACCTATTCTTTTTCATTTACACACTTATATAGAATTTATCTAACAGATTATATTGATAACTTATTATATCACTCTCTTGTTTCTATAAAATATATTTTTTTAATTATTTTGAGTTAATATATCTTTTTAACACTTGGTTCCACAAACGAAAATCTCATTTATCTCCGGTGGCTATTGCGCGGATTTTATTTTTTTTTTCCAAAAATAAAAGACTAGAGGGGGGGGGAGGACAACACTCGAATGCCTCTCGTCCTTTCCACTTAAAGTCTGCCTATTTATGTTTAATCTTGAAATGCTTGGTTGCATTCGTTATGCCGTAAAATTCTTGAAGAAGGGCGTTTGTTCTCTTGAAAGTAATCATAAGCGTATGGTGGGTTGTAAATCCCATGAGGCAATTGAATCGTGCTAGAATAAAACAAACCATTTTTATTTTTCAGTCTTTAAAATAAAAAGAACAAAAAAAAAAAAAAATGGAGTAATTTAGGGGAAAGCTTGCCTTGCCTTTGTCTGAATGACGCATTCTGATATCCTATCTATAAAAAAGGGATTGGCACTTTCAACATCAATATCTTATTTGCAAATATCACTATTCTATCAATAAAAGATACACATTTATTGGAATATTAAGCTACCAGTATATTGTCGAAAAAATCCAATATTCAATTAAACTTTAGTCAATATCAGAATTGAACAAATATTGGGAATAAAATTTCCGTTTCAGACTAAATAAATATATTATTTATAATATCAAGTCTAGAGAAATCTTTTCAAAGTGAGAGAAGTGCGTAAGGGTGACTTATGTATTCAGAAGTATTCAATCCAAATAATAAATTAAATTAAAAAAAAAAATCAAATATCGAATTAAATAAGCCTACTAGGCCAGTTAAATCTTACAAAAAAAATCTCAAAACGCGATATAAAGTTATTTGAACCTTTTAGTGGAGAGTGTGAAACTACGTTTTGCAAGCAAACAAAAAGTTGTGCTACCTGCTTAATACGTGAAAAACTGCAAAATTTTCGAACTTTTTTCAATTTTTGCAGTTCATTTCAAAAACTATGGGCTGTTGACATTAGTTACTTATATCATTTTGAAAGTATATTAAATTTGAAAAATTGAAGCCAACCCACAGACCGTATGTCTAATAGTTTTTGAGATATGATGATTGAAAAATTTACATGGTTTTCAGAAATTAAATTAAAGGTTTCTGGATTTTTCCAATGAGCAAACTTGCTTGTTCAATGTCAACCATTTTGTAAGTAGTTGGGGTTTAGAGAGTTAGATTAATTTATATTAGAACAAAATGAAACAACTATAATTCATAAATAAATATTTAAAATTAGAATAGGCCTAGCAATATAAAAAAAAATAAAATTATTCCTTTAAAAAAAAGAAGAAATGCTGTACATATTTGGCATATTTGGGATTTAAATAACTAGTAGTTAATTTTTTTATTCATGATTGCCCTCAAGGATACCTTTAAATTAAATCAATGACTTTAAAATTCGTTCTCATATTTTTTTAAACTCTTTGTTAGTAAATAAACATGAGCTAAGTTTTGCCGAAGATAAAAATACTTTGGAAATGATCTTACAAAAGAGACGCAACATTAATGCTGATGAGTAGGCCTTTGCCCTTCTGCTTTACTTCGCAGGGGGGCCTGGGAATATCTGCTGAGACATTCCGGATGTGCACATGTATATGTATACACACGAATTTCTATATATATAGTATGTGTCACTTTGAGGCCCAAACACTCACCCTGAACATTTCATGTTATTTTAAGAGGCTTACGTTTGTTGATAATTAGTTTTTATCTTTTAACATTGGAGAGAATTTCGCGACTAACATTTAAAAATGATAACCGTTTTAATCCACTTAAAACCTTTGTTTATAGTTACATATTGAAATTGCAATTTTTATTATAATTTGATTGATCACTTTACCTGTAGAGTTCCTACTTTGGTGTTAATATACAGTCAATTAATTAATTTGTTTTCATTTTTCATAGAATATATTTCCTATGGGAGAAACCGTAACACTAACAATTAATATTTCACAATTACTTCAACAATTAATAACTCAAAAAATTATAGGAACGGAACTGGACGAAAATAATTTTCCTGTAATCCTTGAAGGCAGTGGCGTAACGTATTTTTAACCCGCGATACGGGGTCGGCGGAATTTTTCATTCATGGGTTTTTGCAGGTCAATAAGTCCGTGACTTTTTGAATGAACACAGGTTTTTGGATAAAAAAATTATTTTATTTTTCAACGTAGTCTCCTTTGAGCTCTATACACTTTGTCCTACGTTTCTCCAATTTTTTTATCCCTTCCAAAAAATAATATTTGTCGAGGGCATTAAAATATGTATTTGTTTGTGAAATGATTTCATCGTTGGAGTCAAATCTCTTTCCGCCGAGCCATTTTTTCAGGTTTGGAAACAAGAAATAGTCACTCGGGGCTAAATCCGGAGAATATGGCGGATGATGGAGCAATTTTTATCCCAATTCATAAATTTTTGCCATCGAAACTGCACATGTGTGCACCCTTGCATTGTCCTGCATTGTCTTCTCAAATCACGAGGTAGTTTGCTATTAATGGATGTCAAACAAAAACTAAAAGACCCAGCTGGTTCAAATTTCGACAGGAATCAGCTGATAGTTGCCTGCTGACAGGAGCAGTCTTGTCATTTCAGTTAAGAGGCGGGAAATTCAAAAAGTCACTGACTTATTGATCTGCCCTCGTATGTATAAAAGAAATTAAAGATTTTAAGGCGCTTTAGATGAATTTATAATTTAATAAAATTTCACTACTTTGTCATTGCGTTTGAATAATATTCCTGTTTGATGACAATCATTAAAAAGATAGCGACGACGTCTTTCTCCATTCGAATACCCGAACTACCCTGCCTCTAGAGAGACAACCTTGCATTTAATTCGCCAACTACAAAATGAATAAATGCATTCAATAACGACTCTTAACGTATATTTTAGCTATTCATAATTTAAATGCAGAGATGAGGAGATATTCAGTTAACATTTCAACAACCAACCAACCGACGACTCTTATTTGTATCGCGTTTAATGCTTCGTTTCGAGATGATAAAATTATATTATCGAAGCTTTGGAACGTCCCTAGTAATCGATATCTCAACTCTCTATAAGAGGAAATTGAGTCGGATGATAAGAATGTAACTAAGTTAAAAGCGCGGGGTAATATATAATAACGTGCAACTCTGAATCAGTACTATAAATAGGCACAATGCCCATTAAATATTTTTAATACTGTCATATAAAAATTTTCCAATCCAGTTGGGTGCTGTTATAAAAATTTTACGGGTATTTAAATCAAATGTTAGAAGGGGTCCTGTCGCTCTCTTTTGGCCATATCTTTATGACTTGGAGGCTATTGATAGAAAGCAAGAGCAAAGATGAATGAATCCACTTTGACAGACAAGCTTTGGGTTCTGTTTTAGTTATTCTTTATTTTTATTTATTTCATATTTAGGTATATCAGAAGGGGACAGTGGAGGAGGGTTAAGCTCTATACCACCTCTATCCCAGTTTGCTCCCAATTGGAAAAAATATAATTTTTTTTTAACAAAAAGAAAGATTTTAAAATTCATTTAAATGTCAAATACATAGCCTACATATTTTTTTAAATTGGTAATGCTAAAATTTTGTTGTAATATTTGCTTTTATTTTATTTTTTGGCTACAGAGGCCATTTAGAGGTTATTAATTTATTCATATAATTTAAATACAGTTATACCGATAGAACTGGGCTACCGGGGGACGTTCCACGCGCTGATTGCTCGGAGTCGTCAAAGCTGAGCTTTGATTCGCTTAATCGCAACAATTGTGGTAACTGTTGCTCTTCTCAGTTGCCAGATCCTTTATTTGTTTTTATTTATATCTATTGATAGAATGAGCAATAAGTGCATAATAATTCCAGGCGACAAAATTTATTTAAATTCAATTTGCTACAAATAAATAGGGACGGCGTCTAAATAGCCTTCGATGCCGAAAAAGACCTTAAATTTAAAAAAAACAGCATAATAATATAGATTAATAAAGGACGAATTTGTCAAGGCCCATAAAATATTTTACTTAAAAAAAAATCCAAAATTGTGAAAATTATCAACATATTTTTGGCAAATTTTTCTACTTTCTAAATAGAATAAAAAAACTAAAAATGTCATAGTTACTAAACACATTAATAATAAATTACTATTCAATAAGCTACTTGTACAATATCCGAAAAGAAAGAACAAACAATATCTCGATCTCAGCAATATTCCTCCCTATATCTGTAATGTCACCCTCTAACTGTGGCTGCTGGACCATTAAAAATAAAAGTAAATATATTTTTATAGATGATGCAATAAAGGTTGAAGTTATATTTGAATTAATGTCATTTCGAAATTGCGCCCTGGCCATTTTCTTATACTTTTGTGTTTCCGTTTCGTATTTTATATATCATCATACAATGGGCCGTTTTCGGATTCATTGAACGATTGCCGCTAAACTGATATACTTAAAAACAAAAATAAAAACGTACGACTTAAGATCGCAACATTGAAAGATGAGGGGCTTAAGACTTGAGGAGAGAAGGGTCTTTACAATTCGCCACCGGAAAAACGCGGAGAGCGTCGTTAAATGATAATTGTCCTTTAGAAAAAGTCCAACTGGAAACGTCTATTTCACAAGCGTATTAAATCTTACAAGCTGTTTAAAAATTCTTTATTTAAATAGGAGATTACAGATTTGTTCATATCATATACCACAAGAAAGTTATAAAAATATTCCAAACAATAGAATTTCTCTCAAGAACCCTACTTGTAAATTTTCTTTTTAATTTAGTCTTCTTAGCATTAGAAATTTAGGGTTGGAAATGGTCCTTACAGAGGTTCCGGCCTCTGAGAATTTATCCTCCCTCTGTCTGGACGCTAGACGCTGTCTGAATATCTTCTGTACAATACATCAACTACTATATTTTTTTTTTACTATTCTTACCTATGAAATTAATATTTTTTAAGCTTTCGAAATCTAGACAGGATTGATTACTATTAAGCAGAGCTCGAAGATACTACTCATTGGCGGATTAAGGTCGTCTGGGGCCTCTAGACACTTTATGTTTGGGAGCCCCCTTGCATCGGTGTAACTAGCCTTTGAGGGCCCCCCCCCCAGGGGGGGGGGCGAAGCTCAATTGGGGCGCCGTTTTTCGTTCTAGCTTTTTTTTTAGTAGGTTATAACTTAAGAATCTCATTTGACCTTTTTTTTAGTATTCGAATCTCGTTCGAGCTTTTTTTTTTTGTAATTTTTCTCGGAATTTATGATATAAAATGAATTTATTTTGAAATTTCAAAAATAAAAAGCCTGTGATTTCGGGGGGAAAAACTGAAGATTTCGGGAAAAATAAGCCGGAGATTTAGGTAAAAAGCCGGAGTAAAGCCGGATGCGCTAGGGCGCCTATGTCGGTATCGAGGGGCGCCAAAGGCTTAATTCGCCTGGGGCGGTGGGGGGGTATATGTTACTGCCCCTCTGATATTGTATATGCCATTATTTTTTATTCTACTTACTATCACTATCCATTTAAATTTTTACTTTCTCTTACCCTATATATTTAAAAATAGAAATAAAAGCAAATTAGCAAATTGTTTATTTATAAGTGGATCTACAGAGTAGACTTACAATTACGCACAGAAAAACAAAGTATTCATAAATCATAAAGGAATATATTTGGTATATTTGGTTCGGAAAATATTTTTATGTAATATTTACAAAAAATATTTTTAATATTTTTAAATTTTGGGGTCCCTTCTATTCCGGAGCCCCTAGGCACGAGCCTAGTGGGTGATCCGCCTCTACTACTACTGGTCAATAAAGCTTCCGGCTAAAAATTTGTTGTATCTAATAAATTTATCCATCGATACCACCAACTACCTGTAAAACAAGTAGCCTCAAGGTCTGCTTAATAATATCAATATTTTTGTTACAAATTTAATCGTTTTCCACATTTTATCATTAAAACTTATCCAGGTTTTAGATAAAGTAAAATAATAAAATATAAACTTCAATTTAAAGATGAGTTTATTTTCTCCATGAAACGACCAGCTAATCAAAGTAACATCCTCGGAAATTGGCTTTTTGTTCTGAAACAGCCAGTAGAAAATGTAGAGAGAGCTATTCAATACGAAATATGAGCGTTAACACAAGTGAGTGCTGAACGATTCGCAATCTTATGAGTCGACATCAACCAAATAATTGCCAAAAGAGGACAAAAGCACAAACGATATATTTAATACAACCCGACCACCCTCCATCCATCCATTCCCTTGCTAATACTATTTCGAAAGCGCGTTTATAGTTCGATGTAAAAAAGAGACGCACAGCTGCACCCATGTCAAGTTTTAAACGAGATAGGATCGTTATTTGCACGAATTAATGTCTAATTCTCCATTTTAGATGTTTCTTCTCTTAAAGATCGACTTAAAAGTTATATGCTCTATCATTACTTGCTAGATGTTTTTGCCGATAAAATTGGTTTTAAAATTCATGGACCGGAAATTAGATTGAAGTAAAAGAATTGAGTCATACTAAAGGACAGCCCTATCGAAATATTTTAAATTATACTTTAATTCATAATATAATAATTTAGATTAAAATAAACTTTACAACATTTATTTTCATTTATTAATTATTAAACTTAAAAATCGCTAGAGCAAAATTTTTACATTATTCTGTTTTTTAATCAACGTTAATCTTTAATTGAAATGATGATTTATGAACACTAAACAAGCCTTTTTACATCATAAAGTGTAAACACTAATTCAAATAAAAATAGAAGATTAAAAAAGTGTTTAAAAGCTGATGAAAACTGGATAAAACTTTTCATAAGATGTTAATTATTTTTTAATTTTTTTTTTCATTTTTCACAATCAAAAATGAAGTTTTAGTAATAAAATTTTATTATTCATAGTTCAATAGTAAAATGCATAAAATTTAAAATTTGATTTGCTAAATTTAAATATTACATCTAAATAAATTATAATTTTAAAATACAATATATTTGTTATATAATAATTATAAAAGGGGTTATTCATTATTCATTCAAAGAGATGAGTTCAATTTGTAATTTCTTCTTTTTTACTTCATAATTCATTAGAGATTTCCTAATGTGAAAATATAAAAAAATTATTAAATTATAGATATACAGTAAACAAAATAACAAAACTTAAAACTCTCATTAACTCTGAATAATATTCAACTCAAAATATTTGAGTAATCAAAAAGTGATCGTGGATTATCTAGATTATTTATTTTATTTACAAATACTTACACTATATCCTGAGATCCAATTGTTATTATTTCAGGCTTATCAAGCTGATTAAAATTTGAAGCACATGAAAAACAATAGCAGCCTTTATTTTCCCATAAGATCCAATCATTTCGTGTCATTTCTATAAGAAAAGATCATTTAAAAAACATCAATAATGAAAAATTTTGTCTTGAATTGCAACCCTCTTTTTGTGGGCTTTTATAGATCCAAAAACTTCTATAAAAAAAATCAGAATATCACACTTGTTTAAATCAAGGCCGGATACAAGGGTGGGGGTAAAGGGGTAATTACCCCCCCCCCCCAGAGATTTGAGAAAAAATTTTATTTTTAATATAAAATTTTAAAAATTAATACTTAAAAATTTGATTTGTATTTATATTCTGGTAAACAAGTACAGAATGCCCCTTTAAATTACAGAAAATAAGAATAAATTGTGTGCTGTGCCACCAGTCACACCAGATTACCCCCCCCGGGAAATTTCTCTGGATCCGCCACTGGTTTAAATAAAATGAAGATAATGTACCTGGTAGCATTATATTTTCAAGTATTATATCATCAGGATCACATGAAGTCCCACAAATTATGCTTCTATATTTTTTCTCGTCTTTCTTGACACTCTAAAAAAAAAAAAATTAAATACATAATTTTGTTTTTCTGATTAATTGAAAATAATTTTAAATTTAAAGCTTAAACTCACCAGAATAGGCGTTGGATTATACAAATAAGAAAATCTCTTAAACATCATAGGATGGAAACTGCAATAAACACTCTCATTGATTCTATAAACCATTTGATTTTTTATTTTTCTTGATTGAATAATTGGTGTTAACAGATGACAACTAGTTTGATTGAGATATCTTCCCGGTTCCGCGATAATTCGATATGATTTTTTTCCGTCATTTGGAAAATATTCCTCAAGAGCTAAATTGATATTTTCAAATATCTGTAAAAATTTTTAATAATTTTACTAAAATTTAACTATACTAATTGATATTCACAGTCACAACCCATCAATTGTAAAATATACTTACTTTTAATATGAGACTGGACTGTTCCCACAATCCACTTACTCCTCCTCCTATATTCAACATTGTCATTTCAAATCCCAATGATTCACCAATATCAAAAATGTTTCTACTCTCTTTAATTGATTCATATACAATATTAGGATTTTTATACATGCATCCTAGATGAAAAGCAACGCCAATTACATTTAATCCCAATTTCTTAGCCAATTTCAATAACATTGGACTTTCCTCATAAATATCAGCTCCGAATCTTTGTGCAATTACAATATCCGAACTAGGGTCGTTTTTATTAATCCGAAGTAGAAGCCTATAAAAGTATTCATATTATTAATTTAAGATATTATTATCATTACTTTTCTGTAATATTAATATGTTTACTTAGATTCCGGATAAACTTCTTTAATCTTATAAAGTTCGTCTTCGCTATCAAATATTGTCATCTCAACTTTGTGCTGTTTCGCTTCTCTTAGGCTTGGAATAGGCTTAGCTGTATGTGAATATATAATTTTTTCTGGTGTGCAGCCATACCTTAAAATCGTTTTAATCTCATCCTGAAATTTATATTAAATTTAATAAAAAATTATATAATATATACTGGTATACTGTATATACTCACCTTTGATGCACAATCAAAAGATATATTTTGGGAAATCAAATATTTTAAAATATCCGGATCTGGATTTGATTTCATAGCTAAAATAGAAAAAAAATTCTTAATCATTTATTTTAAAAATCTGGTGTGACTGGTCGCACAGTACACAACTTTCTCTTACCTTCGGTAATCAAAAGTTGGGTTCTGTGCTTGTCAAACCACATTTTTTGTGTCGACATATATTTAGTTCCCGCTGATATATTAAAATTCAAGATGTAATAAAATTTATAAGTATGGGAAAATATTTATTTTTGTTGCCATGGCAACCATTTATCTTTCCTATGAAGTACAAGAGTAAAGTGGTCTTCAGAAAATTTCAATGGCAAAATGAGAATATACACTTTAAAGAGCATCAAAAAAATAATTGATTTTTGAATTTTAATCAAAATCGTTGGAGCGAATTTTGACAAAATCGAAAAAAAAGTGCAAAAGTGCATCAGTAAAGTACTAGTAGTCTTTGGTCTGAAACAACTTGAGGGATATACTAAAAGTTTTTAATTAACTTGTTTTATTTGAAGGCATCAGAAGCTATCCATGCATTTATAATAAAATTGTTACATACCATAGAAAATCTCTACTCGTGGCAAATTCTTTTTAAACATTTCTAATTTCCTATTAATGTCATTCAAATCCAAAATATAGAAAGACGACTCTTGTTTCTATAAAAAAAAAAAAAAAATATATATTAATGAATGATAAGTTTAAATTAAAAAAAAAACTTTTATTCACTTTGGTTCTTTAGTGAATAAAGGACACATGAAACTCGGTGGATATATACGAAAGACAGTCTTAGCAATAATCGAAAGGCAGTGGCGTAGCGAGGGGCACAATATCTTTTTAGCGCCCCCCCCCCAATTCGAAAACCATTTAATATTACATGTAAAATATACTCGCAAATAAATAAATAAATAAAGTCATTTCATAGGCTCAAGCTAGGCTTTAAATTTGAGACAAAAAATGTAGCAATTTTTTGTTTTGCGGACCATTTGGGGCCCCTTTGTGGTAACGCCCAGGGCATGATGCTCCCCCCCCCTTCCCCCCCCAACCCTCACTACGCCACTGATCGAAAGGTAAATAAAATCAGATTCAAATTCATTCTACTCTATTGATAGCCTAACACGGGAATGTTAGCTAGATCTTTTAATTTATATCACAAAGAAAAGAATTCAAAATAAATTTCTCGTGAAAAATTTTTTTAATATAGAACATTTTTAAATGCTCTGGAAATTTTATTTTAAACTAAATTTCTGAAATTTATCATCTTTTTTGAACTTCAAAACGTAAAAAAAAGTATATATATATAAACAATTTTAATAAAAAGGTAAAAATGACTGTTGAGATTCACAAAGTAGGTGATGGTTGAAAACATTATGTTTTTAAGTTGTCGTTTCGGTCACAACTCATGACCCTTCTTCAGGACTTAATAAATATCAACGCATTTGGCGTTTGTGCTTAAGTCTTTTATTTAAATGAAAAAAAGGGTGACTCTTTTCCTTAAGTGAGTGAGTACTGTGGTGAGGTCTATTCGTTATTATTATTTTAACTAATAAAGATCACAGAGCAACAAATATATTGCACTACTCACGCACATATGGAAAAGAACATTGTTTTTCCTTTAAAACGAAACACAAACGCCTAACGCACTGACAAGTTTTAATTCCTGAAGAGAGTCACGCGTTATAACTGAAACGTCGACTTAAATAAACTTTTAAAATACAAAATTAATTATAATTACCTTGGATTCGATAATATTTTGGATAATATCATGAGCCGTTTCATTTTCTTCCAAAATATGCACAGATCTTCTGCTTGAAGTCATTTTTTTTTTTTTTGAAAAATAAAATTTGATGATATGTGTGCTCACCAGGATTCCTAGCCTTAATAACTAATTTTCTTATCAGCCTTTCCTATTTATATTAGTCTACTATTATAAAAATACTCAATCACTCATTAGCAGCCATTACTCTTTTTTGCAACTTTATATATACTTTATTATTTAAATAATTATCTTTATTTTATACATTTTATTTTCACTATTAAATACGTATATTTTGTCCTTGAAATTCACACTATTTATTGGATTTTTTAATAAATTCTATTTAAAATATTCTATATTGAATTTAGTAAATTTACATATTGTTTTGAAGGTCAAGTCCAAAGATATAAAAAAGTGATGTTAATAATTAATTATGCATCTAATTTAACAAAAGAAAAAGAAAATAATAAATTAACATTCAAATCTTTTTTTTAATAAAAAAATAACTTTAATTCCATTTTTACGTCAGATGCCATTGTATTTATAATTAGGCCTATATATGTTGCAGGCCAAACTGTTTTTTTAGGACAACTAGTTTAGACTGTAACATAAATATAATAGATAATAGCATACCTGAGTAAAAATTGGATGTACGGGTTCGATCAGGGGCTGAAGTTTTTTATAAGCGTCTGACTTGTGAGTTTAAAATATTAACAGGAGCAGGCGGATGTAGGCAGCCAGCAAAGAATAAAAATTTTATTTAAATATCGACGACGTTTCGGGAGCGCATCGATCCCTTCCTCAGGACGATAAATGTTGATTAGATTGATGCATGTCGGTGCTTACAAAAATATAACATATTTGCATATACCATTAGATGTACGACATGTATATGAGATATGCAAAGAAGTATATGGTATATTCAAATTTATATTCTTGTATAAACCCACATGTATCAATCTAAGCAACATTAACAATTTTTCGTCCTGAAGTTGGGAACGGTGCGTTCCCGAAAAGTCTACGATATTTAAATAAAATTGTTATACTTTGCTGGCTGCCTACATCCACTGTTAATTATCACTCAGCCATCGAATTTCTTCATGTGTGTGTGTGTGTGTGTGTCTGTGAACAAAATATCTCAAGATCGAAAAGAGCTAGGAGGTTGAAATTATATATTTAAGTTAGACACCACCCTGAGACGTATCACGAAGCTTTTAAACAAAATCGGCCAAAGAGTACTAGTACTTTACTGATGCATTTTTTCAGTTTTTTTTCGATTTTCTCTAAATTCGAGCAACGATTTTTTTTTAAATTCAAAAATCAATTATTTTTTAGATTCTCTTTAAAATGTATATTCTCATTTTGTCATTGAAATCTTCTGAAGAACCACTTTACCCTTGTACTCCATAGAAAAGATAGTAGAATTGGTTGCCATGGTAACAATATATAAATATTTTCTCATACTTATAAATTTAACATCTTGAATTTCAATATATCGGCGGAAACTAAATATATGTCGACACAACAAATCTGGTGTGACAAGCACAGATCAAAACTTTCGATTACCGAAGGTAAGAGAAAGTCGTGTGCTGTGCCACCAGTCACACCTGGAACAATTAGTTTAATGGAATATTGAGGTATGTCTTTGTGGCTGGAAGTATTTCTAAGGCGGAATCAAAAAAAATTGCAAGACATACAGCCAAAATTATTTCTTTTATTGTGCCGTTCCAGGCTGACGTTTCGGCCACTGGTCTAGGTCATCTTCAGCGCCGAAGGCGAGAATAAATGAAAATTAAAAATTTCAGCGACACACATTCGCAAGAACGGAGAGCTCATAGAACAACTTTCGTTGTCATTTTCGTTCATTTTTAATTTTCATTTATGCTTGCAATTTTTTTTGACTCTTCTTAATGAAATATTAGCGGATTTTGAGTCGAGAATGTTTTAGATATTCTTTGTCACAAAAGTTGAGCTAGGCAGTCTTTAGTAGGGCCTACTACTTGTACTTCGTTTAACAAACCCACAAATATTTTAGGTTACTTTGTATATAACAGTTATATTTAATTATGATTACCGATGGGTTCCTACCTAACAAAACAAAACAATACACTACTATTACTATTCAACCATTACGAGCCTTTCCCAAGATCAGATTCTATGATTTAACCTGCCCCTTTTGCAGACGTCCTAATTTAATTGCTGTAAATTTGGTTGCCTACTAACCGAGGTTTCTGTTTCGTCTAAAGCAAGAGGCATAAATCTTAAGTAAATGACATACTTCAATTACTTAAATATAATATTTAGACTCTTCGCTTTTTAATTTACCCAAATTCTTGTTACTCATTAAGTTGATGGCCTATTTAGTACCTAAATGGAAGCTCGTTGAAAAATAAATATATAAAAGACTTATCCGAATAAAAAAAAAAAATTCTCTAATGTCAAATATTTTCATCGCGACGGCCACACACACTCAACCATCCCTTTTATAACATACCGCATTGATTTTGAATGGTGAACTTAATCCTCTTAATCCTGTGGGACGCCTATTGGGACGTATATCAATCGCGGGGCGGCATTTCGTAGACTCCGTCAAATATCAAACATTTTTTTTTTCTTTTGTGGGTGTACGCGTGCATGAGTGCGTGCCTATCTTCCGTTTGCCTGGCGGTATGGGACATTGACCCCTAGGGTCCAGATGACCCCCTGAGGAGGGTCTCCGTCCCCCCTTCGTACCCACACTCGACCTTGTCAATCAGAGATTCGAGAGATGGATGCCAACGCGACAAAGGTTCTTTACAATCTTCCAAAAGCTCAAAGCTCTTCATTTGGTTTTGGTTTTTGCCTTCAGACTCATTCACTTCACAAGCACGTTCTGAATATTAACAATGCTCCGATCTTGAGATTTAAATCTCTGATTATTAATCAGACGTTTCAAGCAACTCAAGAAGTTTTATTTTATTTCCTAAAAGATTTTCGAACTTGTATGCATCGTTTTATAGAAGTTTTATAAAATTAAAATATTTTTATTATCCCTTATACGTAGATGTTTTAATAATAAATTTTGATAACATTAATTATCTTATTGAATTATATTTCTTGAAGTGGGGTTCAGGAACTCAAGACCTTCATTGATCTTCATTAAAACTTTATACTGTAATCAATATTATAAAAATTCTATATTTTATAAAAAAAATATTTTAACTATAAATATATTTTTATTTATTATAATGATTTTGGTACAATTAATTAAGTTTAGGAAAAAACAAGGGAAGGACCATTCATAATCGTAATTTAATGATCTTGACAAATTAAGCGTCCAAAATAAAATTAACTTCTTTATTATCCACTTTGTCATTTTTAAATATTGTAGATTACAATTTTTTTTTTAAAGGAAGATGCTCAAGAATATTTTTTTATATACATTTGAATTTAATAAATAAATGCTTGGTCATTTATACAAGTAATATCATTTTCTAAGTATTATAGGCTAATCATTTCTTGATGAATTTTAAAATAAATAGAATAAAAAATGAATCTTTTTTAAATATAAAATAAAGCTGAATAAATAATTTTATCATTTAAACAATTGAACGTTTTATTCAATTGGAATACTTGGACCCGTGGGTAAACCTTCATCTACAGCAACAAGATACTCTTTTAGGAAATTATCTCTCATACTTAATTCTTTATCAATTCTCAAATAAGGTCCTTTTTCAGTGGTTATAGGTGCCCATTCTATTTCTCCATTAATAATGGGTTGACTAAAAAAAAAAAAATGAATATTTTTAGAATCTACAAATTTTAATACTATTATTAATAGATTTATTAATCACCCTGTTGATGCAAATGAAGTCCAAAAGTCAACCATTTCTCTAGAAATTTTTTCCTCTTCTTCGTTCATAATTACTCCCTCATGAGGGAATAGATAAAGAAGATCATCAGAATGAGCGACTCCTAAAATTCAATTGCTCGATTAGCCTAGATAATATATGTTGTATTTTTATTATATACAGTATTTACAGCTTGAATTAACTTAAAAATAAAATAAAAAAGTAATACATACCGCCAGAGAAAGGATAATTTACTGGTTTTCCATAGCCAATCTTGGTATATCTTCCAACATAATTTAGTGAATACAAATAACTAGGATAACTTCGACTCATTTCTTGTGCCAGAGTGAATACAGGGGACTTGAGATATGCTGATCCTGCCAACTGAAAACAAAATATATATTTCATTTAAATTCAAGCATGAAAATTAGTTTGAGTTTTATCTTACATCAATCAATCCTTTGGTCATTAATGTGAAGTTGCCTAATTCGCCTGGTTTAAAATATTTTTCTTTCAATATTTGTTCAAGAAAGCCTGTAGGGTCTTTCAAACCTGAAATTATATATGATTGAAATATAATTTATTCTCTTATAATTTGTTCTTTATTTAAAAAAAATAATATCATTACCTCCTTTTTTTAACATAAGTCTTGTTAAATTATGTTTCAAAAAATCTTCTGAAAGCAAGCC
Source organism: Euborellia annulipes (assembly GCA_023213315.1). Taxonomy (NCBI): domain Eukaryota; kingdom Metazoa; phylum Arthropoda; class Insecta; order Dermaptera; family Anisolabididae; genus Euborellia; species Euborellia annulipes. The sequence goes on along the minus strand of JAKCPI010026701.1, from coordinate 10,826 downwards.
CGGAATTAAACTAAGAGCGTTGTATAAATCTGAAAAGTTAAGATTCAGGATATTGTTTTAAAAAGATATGAGTTTCATAATAATTATATTTTATAGTCTAATAGGCTACTTTAATTCAAAAATTAATTTACCTCCTATCATGTAGCTTCCTTCATGAGCAACTACACCAGCTAAAATAGGCTTTCTTAAAAATTCCCCATCCCTGAACATCTCATGTGGAGACTTTGTTAAAAACTGTAGTGAACCCACTTTTTGTAAAACTGGCGATGTCCCTCCAAAAGTTGGCTCTCCCTTTAAAGAAGCTTCCATCTACAATTAACACGAAAGAATAGATTAATACATACAATTTTATTTTCATTTGAATTAAGAAATTACCAGCATCTGGGAATGAGCTTTAAGAACGTCAACATATGATATTCCTTTTAAACATTCTATTTCTTTTTCAATTAAGTCATTAGAACAATTAGCGAATTTCGCTACACCTCTAGTGGATTTGATCGGTTGTTCATCGAGTATCCATGTTCCTAATGCTGATCCCGATTGAAAAATGGTCTTCTGAAAAAGATCTAAAAGAAGTAAATTTAATTTTTAACTTTTTCTTAAATTATACGCACTTATAAGAATAACCTGATTCAACAAGAGGACTAAAGAGCATTAAAGAAACTGCTCCTGCACCAGCACTTTGTCCAAAAATGGTGACTTTTCCAGGATCTCCTCCAAAATAACCAATATTATCTTGAACCCAATGCAATGCTAAAAGCATATCCAAAAGTCCGGCATTTCCTGGCGCTGAATCAACATCCGCGGATAAAAATCCTAAAGGACCAAGTCGATATTGGGGTACTACAAGAATTACATTCCTTTCAAGAAGCAGTTCAGGTCGGAATTCCCGGGAGGATCTCATTGAAAATCCGCCACCATGAATATAAAACATTACTGGTAATGCTGCATCGGTTTTTAACTAAAAATTACACATAAAATTAATAAAGTCTATACTCAGTTAATAGACACTATCTTTAAATCATAAATACTACCGTTGGAGTATAAACATTTATAAAAAGACAGTCTTCTTCCTTCCCAGTTTCTGGATAATCCTTGTAAGAAACGTCAGGGAATAATTGAGCTCCTAATGAAATTGGACAAGCTTGTCCAAATTGGGTACAATCCCAGATTCCTTCCCAACTATCAGCAGGCTCAGGTGGCTAAAATTGAACAGCAATATTTAAGTTGATTAAAAATTCAAAGCAAAATATAAATGAAGGTTATGTTTTTATTATTGGTGTTTTTTTTTTTTTTTTTATAAAAAACATTCACACTTTTTTCTCATTCACTCTCACATTCACACACACACATTCACTCAGTCTTTTCGGCAACTTAGGCCATATAAGACTTTGACGATAACCGTTATTTATGAATTTATCTATATTGGGGTCCAGGCATTCTTATTCATTCTTATTTAAGCCATTTGGTATACAAATGGCTTAAATAAAATCATCGGACTGTCTGGACTTCGAACCGCGTTTGGTATACGAGGTTAGCACGCTAACCTCTACACCAAGCCCCGAGGGCCTTTATTGGTGTTAACCTAATTGAATAAGAAAATTTAATTCCAATTTCTAATTTTATTAATTTAACTTTTAACCCTATCAGAATCTTTATCAAGTATTCATTATGAAGAATAATGTTTTTTTTTACTCTCTCAATCTTAATCAAACAGTAATAAGTAATAAATTTATCTAAAATGAAGATAAATAATATTTTTATTTTATTTTATTTCATGAATGAAATGCTGATAATTTAGGTTATAATCTAGTCTAAATAAATATATAAGTAAGTTAGTTTATGTTTCTTCCCTGAGAATTGTTGATGTTAAACAGATGTTTTAAAAACTTGATAAATAGATACATACTTATGATGTTATTATCTTATCTTCATAATGGGCCCAGAAAGAGTACTTAACAGTTTTATTATCGTGATTTATTTATTCTTAATTAAAATTTGAACTTGACCTTAAAATATCCATTATGTGACTATATTTTCAAATATTTTATAAAATAATAAATGTTGACTTTTTTAATTAAAAAAAAAAATTAGAATTTACAATATTTATACAGCCTCGTGCAAGACTTATTCTTTCGGCTTAAATTTAATGTTGTCTACATTTTGTTTCACTAAACATAACCCTATTTTAGCTTAAAGATTTTTAAATATTAGAAAATCAATAGTAGGCCTACAGAACCTTAAGGTTAAAGGGCTCAAAATGATGTTATTAATATTTCGTAAATTTTCTTTATTGATATACGCAAACAAATAATAGAATACTATTAAAAACTACTTGTCATCATGAGAAGACTATAGATAAGATTTTTTGGTAGATTGTCTATTAGCCTAATTTAAACATTTTCTTCCATTAATAGTGTTATAAGAATTTTTTTAAATTTTCTTTTAAGGTCTTTTTAAAGCATCTAAGACTATTTAGAACCAGTACATATTTAATTTGTTGGTAGCTAATTAAATTTGAAACAGATTTTTTGCATTTAGCTCAAAAGTCGAGTACTCTACCTACCACTGTGCTACGGCCCAGGGATTAAAGAATAATGTATATCTTTTTTTGATTTTTCGGTATACTTTGATTTATTTATAAAAATATAATACATTGTAGTGAGAAGAAATAACCTCCCAATGTTATTATTACTAATTGGAATTAAATACCATTTTGATCACCAATATTGAGTAAGCTTATTATTATTATCTCTTTATTAATGGAAAAATTTAAATAATTCAGTCAACTTTATTTTTTTTTTAATTCTGCATTATTTATTTAAGACATTCACATTGATAATTTTGATAACCTTTTTCTGTCACATTTAATTTATGAATAATAAAATATCATTTTAATTCAATTTATTTTTCAATTTATGTAGCCCTATTTTTATTTTTTTAATTTTTTTTTAAACATAAACACTTTTTTCTCATTCACACTCACATTCATACAGCCATTTGGTATCCAAATGCCTAAAATAAAATCATCGGACTGCCTGGGCTCCGAACCCGCGACGTTTGGTATACGAGGTTAGCACGCTAACCTCTAAACCAAGCCCCGAGGGCGCTATTTTTATTTATTTACCTTGAAACGAAGATCCCCCAAAGGTGGTTTGGCAAAAGGAATCCCTCGAAATTGATATATTGGCCTACGCGTCCATCGACTGTGTGAATATGAACCTTCTATTGCACCTTGCGATAAATAAACTAATGGACCTTCTTTTCGATTATTTTTATAATACCCTGAATTCTTAAATGTTTTCGAAATATAGGATTCTGACGAGAAAAATGTTAAAAAGAACACTAAAAGAAATGTTGCACGAGACATTTTGTATCAGACACTGTACAAGACTGAACATTGATCCTAAAATATGTTTATCATTTGCTATCTTCCCTCCCTCTGTCTCAAGGATTCCCCTCCATACTTTTATCACAATCTTTTTTCTATAACTAATAGCAAAGATAGCGCAATAAAAAAATTTTAATATTTACCCCTTATGTCTTCTAATCTTAACCTTTTTATTGTATTTTTCTTACTCAATGAATCCTATCCGAGTTTGGTACTCACCTCGAAAGACTCATTTTTTTATAGCTAAGTTGAAAATTATTATTTTAAAATAGTGTAGATACGACAATTTTTTCATGAATTTCTTCCCTCTGCATAACTCATAAATTATTTAAGATATTAGTTTGTCGAAATACTTTTTTTTAACCCTTTTTGGCTATTGAGTCCATTTAGGGTATGACTTTATTAAATATATTTTTTTTTAAATTACATTATACCGATGGCTACCGGGGGACGTTCCACACGTTGATTGCTCGGGGTCACCAATCCTGAGCTTTAGCCGCGCTTGGCATTGCGACGATTGGGGTGACTGTTGGTCTTCTCCGTTGCCAGCCCACCGGCTGTCAAAATACTTAATTAGAGATTTGAAAATATTATGGCAGTTAGAGGTGGAAAAATATTTATAAAAAACTATATTTTGTTGACATTTCGCCAGTCAGCTCACCATCTTGATCTAAGATCAGTAAAACAATAGATAGTTTTTTTTTTTTATAAAATTATTAAAACATTACTTTAAATTTTTGTCGACAAAATATAGTTTTATTTATTGTAGTTTGTTCCCTCTGAATGACAATACATCCTTACTTTTGGTAAGAGAAAGTTGTGTTCTGTGCTTGTCACACCAGATTTTTTGTGTCGGCATATATTTAGTTTCAGCCGATATATTAGAATTAAAGATGTAAAATTTCTAAGTATGGGAAAATATTTATATTTTGTTACCATGCCAAACATCTTATCTATCTCTCCTATGAAGTACAAGAGTAAAGTGGTCTTCAAAGAGCAAAATGAGAATATACATTTTAAAGAGGATCTAAAAAATAATTGATTTTTGAATTTTAATCAAAATCGTTAGAGCGAATTTTGAGAAAATCGAAAAAAAAAACTGAAAAAGTACATCAGTAAAGTAGTACTTTTTGGCCGATTTTGTTCCAAAAATCTCGACTTCGAATTTTTGGCATGAATCCAATACTTTCTCTCTCTATATATTAACATATATTAACATATATAGAGGTAAGCTTATTCAATATTTATAAAACAATAAGATTTCTTCATCATTTGATACCGAGGAAATACTTTATTGCAAACTATTTGAAATTATTTTTAATTGTTTATTTATTTTAATTTTTGAGATTTCAAGGAGGAAGAAGCCTGAAGCCTAAAATCCTTTCGACTACAGCTATGGGTCATACATATTTCCTTAATCTCAAAAAAAAAAAAAAAAAAATCCGGAAAGGATATACGGGAGAGAAAGTGGGGTTGTTATTGTCTGAAGTAAAATAGAGAAACACATTCTTAGTGACATGCAGGGGATTAAGATTTTTAATATTCCGAAAACGTTTCAGCATTAAAACGTGTAGTTACACTTGAATCTACAGTATTAATATTATTCGTATTTTAGAAACTTTATTCCCATTCTGACTCATTGCATTGTATGCAACTACCTTGACACTATTATGTTAACTTGAAAATTAATAGTCTAATAATAATTAACATTTTTTAAATTTGATAGGTTTAGATGTATAGCTAAGCTGTTAGTATTTATTTGAAATTACAGAAATAAATCAATGTAAGCAGCCAAATATTTTTATTTTTCTTTCATTAATATTTATTTGCAAAACGCTGACATTTCGGCCTTACTAGTGAACCTTGAGGGACACACAGGGATATACATGCCAACACCAGGGACACACAGGGATACACACGCCCGCACCAGGGACACACAGAGTCGATCTAAAGTGACCAGAAGAAAAATGTGTGTCCCTGGTGCGGGGGAGTGTATCCCTGTGTGTCCCTGGTGTGGGCATGTATATCCCTGTGTGTCCCTCAAGGTTCACTATGCAGACCTGCTGCGGGTGTGTGGATCCCTCGATCACTTACAGTATAATCATTTTTAATCGGGAAGTCGATAGATCACTGCTGATTTATTTAAAAGATTTTTAAATAAAATAGCAACAGAATTATTAACTGAAGGGGAGGGGGTAGCCCTACATAGATTTGACAAAATTTTGAATTCTATTTTAACATGCCAACAAAATTTATAAGACAAAGTAAAAATTTTAATTTTTTTTCTGATTACGTTTCCCCTCTAAAGATTGTAACCAAATTGTAATAATACCTTACATTAAAAACAAATTTAAATAAATATGTTTCATTAACAGATAAGTTTTTTATAACTCTTTAATGAAATGTATGGAACTGACAAGTGAGTTATCCTTATTTGTTATACTTTTATTTAGATAAATCATTTTAGCAGAAATACTTTAGTCTTTTATCTTAATCGTTTGATATATAAATAGAATTAAATTTAGTATTTACTTTATGGAGTGTTTATTTGAACACCCCAAAAGCTTATCGTCTAGAATTTACATTCACATTCAATGGGATAGTTATTTTTAAAGAAAACGAAAATAGTGATAAGTGATAAGAAAGTACAAGAGAGCATTGACAAGGTCCCCAAAAAAGGGTGAGATTGAAATCAGTACTTTATCGTGAGATATGAACACATGCTGAACAGGTGTTGGCCCCGTGCCCTCAACATTAGGGTTGGCGGTGCCCTTTTAGGTCTTGTCTGACTCTCCTCCACTGATTCATTCCTAGTTGGGTTTTCAAAAGCCCTATTCAATTCCAAACGAATGATGTTCACTCAATTTTCATTTAAATGGAATATATTAATAAAATATAATTCAAAGGATTAGAATTTTATAATCACTATGTATTATATAATATTACATAATGAGATTAATTTACTCGTCCTACATTTTTAAATAAATCTCGTATAATAAATTAAATACTAATAATCTGATAAGGTCACGTTTTTTTCTTTTTAAACGAAACAACTTTTGTTTTCCAACATTAAAGCACAGATTTTTTAAACTAAAGCAGAGGCGTCATTTGGAGGGGGAGGGGTATTTGCCTCCCCCAAGGGCTCTGATTTCTTTAAATTTTATATTATTCTAAATAAAATATTTCAAAATATATCTACGAGTATAGAAACTGTACAAAATTAAACAATTAATTAAATTAAACATCTTTTGGCCAAATTTCAGTATCTATTTGTAAGTAAATTTTAAGAAAAAAAGGTTTGTCTCCCCCCCCTCCCAAGAAAAAGTTGAAATGACGCCACTGTACAAAAGTCTTGTCTCTACTGAATTAGGCTTTTTAAAAATTTTATTTCAAATAGTTTGAATTATTTTTTCTTTAAAATTTAAATAAAATATTTAGATCAAAAACCCAAACCAATTCATTAATTAATTTAATATTTATTCTTTTTACTCTAATCTTTTTACTTTTTTTTTACTGTACCTTGCAGTTTAAATGATTTTTTAAAATCTCTTTCTGATAAAGAATAGATTTAATTAATATTATAAAAATAATTTTGATTGAATTTCTTAAGAGATTCCCAGATTGTATTTTAATTAAACACCCCTTCTCATTTACCATCTGATGCTTTTGTTGAAATCCCTTGCCAGAAATCTTCTCAATACCCTTGGTATCTGACCTTTAGGGCGGCCACAATACAACCCTAATTGCTCTTAAGGGACATTTAATCATAGGTGATGGACATAAGAGTGTGTGTTCTTGTCGCTTAAGCTTAGGTCCACTTCTCAAAATGACCTAGGCCCACTTGTACATTTTTCTCAAATACCTTTATCCTTCTCATTTTCATTATTCAATAAACAAAATTTGACAGGTCTTTTCAAATGCTAAATGGAGAGACAATACCAGCAATACTTTTTCAGAACTAGATAATATTTATTTTTGTAGATAGATGTAGATAGTATGATGATTGTCAGCATAAAAAATTCCAGCTTATTGATCTTACAAGTTAAACTTTTCAACAGCTAATAAATAGTTAAGCTCCTGATTTCTACTAAAGTTGTTCCAATAATCGAGAAATTTATCTTTAGAAAATAAATGATTGTCCATATCTTTTATATTAATAGATATTTTAATAAAGAAGGGACCCAGGGTTATGGCAGAGAGGTGGAAGTTTCTCTCAAAGATTTGCTTCTCATTCGAGCGACAAAAATTTATTCGATTGATTGATATATTGACTACTAATTAAAATAAACAAATAAGGGCATCAAATAGTCCCAAGACTTAAAAAAAATCTGCTGTGACTGTCGCACAGCACACAACATTTTCTTATCTTCGGTAATCGAAAGTTGTGTTCTGTGTTGTCACACCAGATTTTTCGTGTCCAAGATTTAAAATTTATAAGTATGGGAAAATATTTATATTTTGTTACCATGGCAACCATTTATCCTATCATTCCTATGAAGCACAAGAGTAAAGTGGTCTTCAGAAGATTTCAATGGCAAAATGAGAATATACATTTTAAAGAGCATCTAAAAAATAATTGATTTATGAATTTAAAAAAAAAAATCGTTGGAGCGAATTTTGAGAAAAAAAAAAACTGAAAATTTACATCAGTAAAGTCAATTCCTTCATGCTTTAAATTGAACCCAGACACACAGACAGACAGACAGACCATGTCGCGAAAACCACTTTTTTGGATTCAGGGACCTCAAAACGTGTATATCCATCAAAATCTCGACATGTCACGAATTTTTGACATGAATCCAAAACTTACTCTCTCTATATATATTAACATATATATAGAGGTAAGAGAAAGTAAAAATTATTAACATACAGTAATTAGATAGCAGATGTTTTCTCTTATTCGTTTTCGTTCTTTTTTTAAAATGAATGACAAACCTTCATTTATGTTCCTACAAATAACTCAGTCTTTGTCAAAAATAATTAACCTTCACTCAGTTAATATAAGCACACGACCCGATAATTATTTAAGAATGTCACCAAAATGAAGTGGATGGTATTTCTCATTTATTATATTTTCGGAAAAGAAGTTTCACTGATGAATTATTTTTCTAAAATCTTCATTTCTCATAAAACCTAAATAATTCTGTCGTTTTAGGATAATATTTAGGCCTAAATAAAATAAATTTTATTTATTATATTTCATTTAAAAGAATTGAGATTGTTTTTATTGGTTCCTGATTAGTTTGTCATCTATTGAAATCGAAATGTGCTGACAATAAGCAATGAAAAATGGAGTCCAATGATGGCGGTTGTCAACACGAGAGCTCGGAGAGAAATTAAAACATGTCAAATGTTTGGTCTTGTTTTTGGAAATGTTCACTTCACATTGGGGACTGAAATTTCAATTACTCAATAAGAAAGACGGGTTGACGACATGTGTGAGGGTGCTTCAAACACACACACACTCTCTCTGAAGATGGCTTTTTCTCCTAATTCGCTAACTGGCAACGATTTATCAATGCCTATCTTGACTAGGATGAATCGTCACACAACTTAGTAATTGTTTTGTTTCTATTCAATTAGCTACATTGGATTTGAAAAATACTATAAAATAAAACTTAGAATCTATTATAATACCTGTATCATTGGGAAAATTGTATAAATGAATATTAATTAATTAAAAGAATATATATAAATAAAAATGTTCAAAAATTTCCCTCCTTGAAAAATGGAATCTGTGATTGTTTAAAGTATGATTTTTCAATTTGTTCCTACAAACCTGGACAATATTGGTGATCAGCGAAAGATTTATGATATACCACTGGCTAAAGGGGTATAAGCATATATATAAAGTAAAACAATTGTGTGCCTTTTTCATTGTTTTGAAAGTTGAAACAAATGTTTGAATAAAGTTTACCACAAATTCCGAATACAAAAACAGATTATTTTATATCCCTCATTATGGGCTACCATACAGAAGCTATTGATTACTTTTACTTCTTTCTATAAAGTAGAATGTGGCTTGACTAGGATGAATCTTCACTCACTAACATACAATTGAGACCCACCCATATCTTTTTTTTTTCTGCCCATTTCTTATCAGGTTCAGTCATTGAAAAAGAAAATGTTTAATTAAAAGAATACAAATGGTCAAAAATTTCAGGTTAAAATTTCAATAAATTCAAGATATCAAATTTATAATTTTTCTATTATGGAGTTTTTTTTATTTATTTTTGCAGTTATGTAGAATTTCGCTTGGAGATTTATCGTCAGGTTTAGCTATAAAAAGTTATATATGGGCATATAAAGTTTGGGAACCACTTGATTAAAGGAATTAAATCCAAATTTTGAAAATAGATATCATCATAGGCTTATGGGACAAGGGTATATTGCTCCCTTCATTCTTGTATTGGCGGGTTATGTAATAAAGCTCAAAAATCTCTTTGGAATACTTTTTTTTTTTTTTGAATTTTTTCACTGTTCTTGTAATTTGATGCCTTTCCAAACAATGTCCTCATATGCCCAAAATATTGACATTAATAATTTCAACAGTTACAGTTCTAAAAAGAAAATTCATGTCGCTTAAAGTCTCTCACCCCTGAAAAATAGGCTACTTGAAAAACATGAGTTTGTCACACTATTAAAACTTCCAATTTTTTTTTCCTACCTATTATTTTTAATTATAAACTTTAATGACAATATGTATTCTTTAATTTTGTAGTTTATTTGTATTTCAATAAATAAAAAAGCATTTTATTATTTTTTTAAGTACACCCTATAATTTCTTGAAGCTATAAAGTCACGCTGGCGAATTCTTTTCTACAATGTGAAGTAAAATTTATAGCATGAAAAATATTTAATTACTAAAGCGGGGATACGTTGAAAGGGTAATGGTCAGTTTTAAAAGGTCTTAGGGCATTAGCTATATAGAAAGGGACATTCTTTAGGATAATTGAATCGTCCCGAATAGTCCCAGAAGGGATAAAAGGGTTGCAAGCTAACATTCTACTTTTTAAATGCGACATCAATTCAAGACATTTTTATGATTCGAAACAGCAATTGACTAACAAGAACGCCTCATTCAATTAATTCTTTTCGGTAATTATAAAAAAAAATATAAATTCTAAAAACAAATGTTTTTAATTGCTCTTTTTAAATGCACGTTTAAACGAGAAAACATCAAATCAAATTATAAAAAAATTTATTTATTTTTTTCAAAATTAAATTTATTTCATTATTGAATTAGATTTTTATTATTCACAAAATTCACATTTACTGCAGTCTAGTCAGAAACTTGTTTTACTTTCTTTACAATTATATATAATAGTAAGTGACACCAGAGAAAGGATTTTATCTTCTATATTATATTCAAGTGATTTATGTTATGGTCTGTTAAAGAAAATTGGGAAAGTTTGCAACCATGGGCGTAACTAGA
>JAKCPI010026700.1:0-19989 GCA_023213315.1 Euborellia annulipes | reverse complement strand
AAATTCAAATGTACCGTACTGTCGGAAACTAAATATATCTAGTCACAAAAAATCTGGTGTGACAAGCACAGAACACAACTTTCGATTAACGAAAGTAAGAGAAAGTTATGTGCTGTCAGTCACACCAAAAATGTATTCTATATGCAAATGTATTTATTGATTTGGTTCAATATCACCTTTATATTGTCTCCTACTATGTCAGCTGATATTCAAACATTATAATGATACTAGTCGCGAAACCCGCTTTCGGCTTTGTCCCACTGGACCTTTGCACTTTTCCCCAATAATGTATCTGGACAGTGAAGCTTTTGAATTTATATTTTTTAATTGATTGTTATTATTAATGGTATTATTATTATCCTAGATATTACTATACTATTGTATTGTTGGGAGAATAAAAAATTCAATTCGTATTTTGAAAAAAATTTTTTGACGAAAAAAATTCGAGTTCGTTTGGCACATATTAATATTAAATATAATCGGGAAGTTGGAAAATTTGTTGCTGATGGGGGATGATCCGCGAAATAATCCCCCACTCTCAAATGAATAAATATTAAAGGATATTAAATAATATAAAATTTTAACACCATATTTTTTTTTTTTTTTTTTTTTTTAAAACATTCACACTTTTTCTCATTCACACTCACATTCACACACACATTCATACAGTCTTTTCGGCAACTGAGGCCATATAAGACTTTGACGATAACCGTTGTAGAGAATAATATCTATTGTGGGGTCAGGCATTTCTATTTAAGCCATCTGGAAACACCATATTCGTTTCTACATATTTCTCTTTATTTATAATTTGTTAGAAGTGAGGGGGGGAGGTTTGGACCCCCATACCCCATCTATGTATTCCAGGATCTGGGAATATTTTAAAATTCAGCTACCCTCCATTGACATTTTTTTATATTAAAATGAAATAATAGAAAAAACTTTTATTATAAATTAATGAATAACTCTATTCATTTCATGTAAAGCATTCAAAAGTATAATGGGGAGCCCGTAACGGATTAGAACAACCGCCACCAAGATTGTTGTTGTAAAACATGTCAATCAAGGCGGAAACTTGAATGGGTAGCTCCGAAAAATTAGCAAGTCGAACGTCCCCCGGTGCCATCGATACAATATGATTTAATATATATTCAATAAATTTTTTTTTAACAAATTTAATTCGTATGTTTGAAGGTGGGCAACGTTTCAACGTTTAGTTGAATGGCCCGTTTTTACAAGATAATATAATATGATTGCTTTAACGTAATTAGCCAAAATTAAGTGTCAATTTTTATAAAGAAAAAAATAATTTCTGAGAATCACAAATCACATTCTTATTTTCACGTATACGAAGTATATAAAGAGAAAGTATTGTAATTTTGTTACCATGGCAACCATTTCTTCTATCTTTTCTATGAATTTCAAGAGTAAAGTGGTCTTCAAACAATTTTGAAAACAAAATGAGAATATACATCTTAAAGAGCATCTAAAAAATAATTGATTTTTGAATTTTAATCAAAATCGTTTGAGCGAATTTTGAGAAAATTTAAAAAAACTGAAAAAGTACATCAGTAAAGTATTAATACTCTTTGGCCGATTTAGTTCAAAAGCTTCGGATCATGTGCCAGGGGGGGGGACTTAAATATAAAATTTCAACTTTCTAGCTCTTTTCGTTCTTGAAATATTTTGATCACAGACAGACAGACTATATCGCGAAAACCACTTTTTTGGATTCAGGAGACCCCAAAAACTTGTATATCCATCAAAATCTTGACATTGAATTTTTGACATGAATTCAATATACTTTCTCTCTATCTATATAGAGGTAAGAGAAAGTAAAAAGGCTAGCAGCCAGATCGATTTAATTTTATATACACTTCGTATACTAAAATTGTAATCAACTTTTGGAGTAAATACGTCAGCCGGAAGTAGTACTTTATGAATTACACTAATTTAATAGGTTTTTATTCTTTGACAATATTTCGAAACTGAATGAATTTTTAAATGAAAACTGAATAATTTTTAAAATAATCAACTAATAAGAAGAACTTTCCTACTAATTTTGAAAAAAAAAAGGAAAAAGTGTCTTCTTATTAATTCTTCGCCTTTATTATTCCCGCAGTGTGGGGTCGGCGGAAAGATCCTACCAGTGTAAATAAAACAAATGAAACTTTATTTTTAAGTAATCGTGTTGACTCAGAAATAATAACCAAAAATGTTTTTTTTTTTTAACTCAAAGCGAGAATCATCAAATTCTCAAAGTGTAATTTTTTTTACAATTTTAGTATAATCCCACATTTATATACGAGAAAGTCTAGGGGAAGTCATTCCCAAATTTTTTTGACAAGAAACCACTACTTTAAAACAATCACGAATTTCCTGTCCAGTTTCTTTTTTTTAAATATATAACAATTATTAATCAACTCTCATGAATCCATATTTGATTGTGATTGGCCAGCGGCCAAGTTCAATCGACTTGTTTACTTGGGTAATTAATCCAAGGGAATTTATCAAAAAAAAAAATAGCAGGCGTACCTTTGGGATCTAATTGAAATCGATTTAGTTATTTGAGGCGTTCTAATAAAAAGGACGACAAATATTTACAAGAACTTGATTAAAATAGGAATTTTTTATGTAAGTACAAAGTTTAAATATTAACTCAAGCGATTAAAAAAAAAAGAACGTTTATTTTTGTTTGATCAATTTGCAATAAATTTTTTAATTTAATTTAACAAAAGAGTTGAGAAAAACTCTGAAAATAATTGCGAGATTGTGTTTCCCTGTCTTTTGCTTTATGGGCAAAAAAGAAATGTAAACAAAATATCTCAAGAGCGAAAAAAACTAGGGGGTTGAAATTTGATAAATGTAAAAGGAAGGTTTTGAACAAAATCGGCCAAAAAGTACTAGTACTTTTGTAGTTTTTTTTTTTTTCTTTCAATTTTCATAAAATTCGATCTAAGGATTTTGATTAAAATTAATGAATAAATTATTTTTTAGATGCGTAAATGTTCGCCTACAATATATTTTCATTTTTTCCTCAAAATTGTTTGAAGCACACTTCAAAAACCGTAAAAAAAAGAAATCAAAAAGTGAACTCCCTTCCCCAAGAAGGTTTAAATAAAATCTATTTTATTTTTTATTGTTTATTTCATTGTGGAGTTGTATTTTAAATTTCATTAAGATAGAGACAATTAAAAAAAAATACTATCAATGGATGAATGAATGAAGAAATAATTTTATTTCCAAATTCATTATCTAAAACAGCGCTAATTAAACTTTTCAGTAATCAGCATCTCTTGGAGGACTCTCGCAAATTTTATATACTGTTGTTAAATTTTTATCATAATCCAGAAAATTTATTTTTTTATTAAAGCAAAAAAAGAAAAAAATATTTAAAAAAAAGCAACACACCCTTTCAAAAAAAAAACGAACTGGAGGTAAGCCGAATTAAAAAAGAGAGAGGGATTTAAATGATAATCAAATATTATAAAATGGGTTTTTCCCGAGATTTTAAAAAAGAGAGAAATGACCTTTTCCAGAAAAATGTAATTATTATTTGTGATATGAAATGATAAATTGGAAAATTTGATTGTCAGGACTTACCAAATGCAGAGATAGATAGAAGAGACTCGAAGTGCGCTGAGGTGGGGATGCTCTAGCGAGAATGCCGATGATGAAGAGAAGTCGACTAGCAAATTTAACCACCCCTGTAAAAGATAAAAATTATTATTTTTCCTTATTAAATATAATTCGTGTGTAGAGGGAGTTTACAATTAAAATTAAAAATAATATTAATAAAGGATCTTTTAACGCACACCAATTGAGCAAAACGCTCTTAGACAAAACGTTTTATCCAAGAGCAAAACGTTTTGCTAAATGCCACCAACGCACACCGATTAGGCAAAATGTTTAGCCATTGGACAAAATGTTATGTCATTGAGCGTTTTTGCCTAATCGGTGTGCGTGGGAATTAAGCAAAAACGTTAAATGATAAAAAATTTTGTTTGTAGATGGCCGTAAGGATGATCAATTTAATTATAAGGACAGTCGGCTAAAAAATAAATACCTTTGCGCATTATAAAAATTGCATTCATGGAATGCTCAGCTATTTTGTCATATTGGATGGGAGAAAGTAACGATTTGCAAAACATCTGTTGATTGTACTGAAGAGGATTCCATATCACTGGGGTCGAAATATTTACAAATAAACGAATAATACGCAAAGTATTTATTTTTTGGCCGACGGTCCTTATAATTAAATTGATAAAACAATTTGTTCAATGATGTCGAATCATGCTCAATTGTGTTTTGCCTCCTCAGTGTGCGTTGACCAATAAAAAGCTATTGAAAAAAAAAACAGTTTTAGGCACGATTAGTCAAAATCGTTTTGTCCAAGAGCGTTTTTGCTCAAGTGTGCGTTCAGTCTTATTTTTAAGAGAAAATAATAATAATATTTTAAATTAATGGATTGAACGAGTTTTTATATTAATATATATATATAAAAGAATCTACTTTTTGAGGAAGTTTACTCGTTTTTTCACTTCAGGTGGATGAGGTGAGTTATAATTAAAAACAAAATGTTTTTTTGTATGTTGGGATTTATTGCGACTGTTTTTTCTGCAGATTATCACAGTTTCGGGGGTCAAATTCCCCATCTTCAGGCTGAAACAACATACATATCATCACAATTTTGCTCACAAATGATGTCAAATTCTTTATAATTGAGTTATAGCGTTATGATTTGTACAAAAGCAAGTGAAATAAAGATATTTTTCTTTTTTTGTTATTTCTTTTTTACATTTTTTAGCTAAACAATTTTTCATTTTAGTTTTATTTTTATTTTTTTATAATAAATTATACATACACACAAACCTAAGTAATGTTTTTTTTTTTTTTTTTTTATTTATTATTATTTAACATATATATTATTTATTATTATTTAACATATATACAAATATCAAATGGACCTGGGTTATTGTAGGTAGGTGGTTGATATTTGTATATATGTTAAATAATAATAAATAAAAAAAAAAAAAACATTACTTAGGTTTGTGTGATGTATAATTTATTATAAAAAAATAAAAATAAAACTAAAATGAAAAAATTGTTTAGCTAAAAAATGTAAAAAAGAAATAACAAAAAAGAAAAATATCTTTATTTCACTTGCTTTTGTACAAATCATAACGCATAACTCAATTATAAAGAATTTGACATCATTTGTGAGCAAAATTGTGATGATATGTATGTTGTTTCAGCCTGAAGATGGGGAATTTGACCCCGAAACTGTGATAATCTGCAGAAAAAAACAGTCGCAATAAATCCCAACATACAAAAAAACATTTTGTTTTTAATTATAACTCACCTCATCCACCTGAAGTGAAAAAACGAGTAAACTTCCTCAAAAAGTAGATTCTTTTATATATATATATTAATAATATTTTAATTAGAAAAGAAAAAGTACAACCCTTACCACTCTGAGATTTCATTATTAAAAATAATAGATAATTTAAAAATCTGGTGTGACTGGCGCACAGCACACAACTTTCTCTTACCTTCGGTAATCGAAAGTTGTGTACTGTGCTTGTCACACCAGATTTTTTGTGTCGACATATATTTAGTTTCCGACAGTATGGTTCATTCGATTTTCAAGATGTTAAATTTATAAGTATGGCAAAATATTTATATTTTGTTACCATGGCAACCATTTCTCCTATCTTTTCTATGGAGTACAAGAGTAAAGTGGTCTTCAGAAGATTTCAATCACAAAATGAGAATATACATTTTAAAGAGAATCTAAAAAATAATTGATTTTTGAAATTTAAAAAAAATCGTTGGAGCAAATTTTGAGAAAATCGAAAAAACTGAAAAAGTACATCAGTAAAGTACTAGAACTCTTGGGTCGATTTTGTTCAAAAGCTTCGTGTCACGTCCCATGGGGGTGCCTAACTTAAATATAAAATTTCAACTTTCTAGCTCTTTTCGTTCTTGAGATATTTTGTTCACAGACACACACACACACACACACACACACACACACAGACAGACAGACAGACAGACAGACAGACCATGTCGCGAAAACCACTTTTTTGGATTCAGGGGACCTCAAAACGTGAAGATCCATCAAAATCTCGACATCGAATTTTTGACATGAATCCAATACTTTCTCTCTATATATATATTACATATATACATAGGTAAGAGAAAGTAAAAATGTAATGTTAAGAAAGAAAATATATATAAATAAAATGTTAACCCTTTATGAAAGTGAAATATGCAAATTATAAGTAGCCTACCTTTTAATTGGAGAGAGATGAGGTGTGTTTGACGTCAGTTCACAATTATAAACAAAAATTGTACTTTTTAAAAAATATCCATTTGCGTTGGTTAGGTTTGTTTGATAATAATGACGTTCACATTGATTGGATTCTTTTCTTTAGGTCTCTCTTCTGAAACAAAGAAATATTTATTTATTAATATTATTTTTAACCTTTTTAAATATTCAATAAATATTATTTTATTAATCCCGTAATCCTTTCCCAAATATTTATATTTTCAATTATTAAAGTGTTTAATAATAATTTCTTTCATAAATATTATAGGGGAACTAAATTCTCTGTAAGAGGGGTGGAGGGTGAGGAGGGAGCAGAGGCGTACCGAGACTGTTGAGGGCCTGGGACGTCACTAGAAGAGGGGGCTATATACATTTTGTACAAGAGTTCAAGGCGGAACTTTGAAATTTTATTTTTCCGCCCTGTGGAATATTAAAAAAAAATTTTTTAGAAACTTTATTTTTCCACCCAGTTTCCCTCCTGTTAAAATTATTTTACCTTTTTTTAGGAAAACGACATTTTTACCGCCTTGCGGGAAATTTTTCCCCCGAACTTGTTAGTTTTTCCACTCTGCAGGACATTTTTTTTCCCCCTTCTTGAAGAAATTATTTTACGTTTTTTTTTTTTGGGAAACGAAATTTTTCCGCTGCCCCGGGGCCTCTCAAAGGGGGCCTATGCCGACTCGGGACCTGGGGTGGACCCTCCCCTCGGAACTCCTTTGGAAGAAGAAAAAGTCCATTAATAATCCATTTGTTTAAATGTAAAAATTTTACAAAAAAAAAGTAATTTTCTATTTTAAATTTCATAAAAATTTTTATCAGAAGGGTGATTTACACCCTTTCTCACCCTTCCCCCCTGGGTACTCGTCTTCATTATTGAGTTATATTTAAAAAATTGGATAATTTTATATACCTTAGGTATATTTTAAGAGAGAGAAAAAATTGAAAATAGAAATTATTAATGAAAAAATCTCCTCTCGCCAGAATTTTAACAGGGATCTTCTTTGTTAAAAAGCCGACACACTAGCCCAGTACACCAGCGAACCCCCTTGAAAATAGAAATTTAATCCGTTATGCAAATGAGATATGAAAATATTCAATACCTTAATAATAAGAAGACCAGACGGGGAGTAAATGAGTTTATGGATGAACGTCTTATTTGCACAAATAACAACACATAAAATAAACTAAACACACGAGAGAGAGAGAGAGAGAGAGAGTCGATCTCAACGTAATGACTTTTGCATGGCTCGACTCAAATAAACTTAAAGACGCCTGACAGGTAGGCAGCAAGCAAGCAGGCCATGCAAGTGATGCTAATGTGTAGTAAAATCAGATAATAAATTATTAGAATTTTAAGAAGTTAAATAAATTTTATCGGTCAGGACGGGAATTGAATAATTAATTAATATTTATACATTTTGACAAATTAATTAAGTTAAATAAAAATTTCCACATTTTACTTAATGGACACATAATCAGGGCCGGATTTAGGCCGCATATAGGCTAAAGTCCATTTGCCGCTCCCTCTACAGTTCATATTTCCTTAATAAGCCTACATTTGTTTTATACAATTTTTTTATATAATATATGTAGCTATTCTTAAATTCGTACAGGAAATTATATTATCGTCTGAAATACTACATTTTCATTTCAGAATAAATTGCCAATCTGCCGCCCCTGAATTTGTTGCCGCTCTAGGCTGCAGCCTATTTAGCTTATTTAGAAATACAGCCTTGCATATAAAACATGAATTATCACTTAAGCTTTAAAAATAATAATTATTATTTTTCGATGGTTAGTAGACTAAATTAGAAAAACTAATATACTCTATGATCAGATGATGAACTCACTTTTTTTTGAGCCGTTTCTCTTGATCATCACATTGTTGAGCTGAAACAAAAAAATATTTTCAATATAAGAAATACAGATTCCAAGCTTAAATAAATACCTTGGTATAACTTAAGTATATTCATAAATGAAAAAGTTCAAAAATTGGTGTTCTTTTAGAGTAGTAACTGGTTTTGCAAGTTTTTTTTTTTTTAACACACACTTTTTATCATTCACACTTATACTCACACACACATTCACATAAACTTTTTGGAAACTCAGGACATAAAAGACTTTATACGATATATTGAATATATAAATTTTTTTATTTGGGGTCCAGGCATTCTTATTTATGCCATTTGGTATCCAAATGGCTTAAATAAAATCATCGGACTGCCTGGAATCTGAAACCGCGATCCTTGGTATACAAGGTCAGCACGCTAACTCCTACACCAAGCCCGAGTTTGGAAAAGTTAAAATCAAATAAAAAAGGTGCTAAAAAGCTTATTTTGATTTAGAGGGAGACCGGGCTTTGATAAATCAGATTAGCAAATAAATCCTTTAAAATAGTCATTAACCGGACAATGGATAAGTGACTTTGATAGTAATTATTATAGGCTATACGGAAAAAAAATTTTAAATCTATAAATAAGTAAAATTTGATTAACACTTCGTTTAATCACTTTAAAAATAAATAAAAGGTTTACTTTTTGTCATATTTATAAGACTTATCGCAAGAAAAATTGAATTCGTTTTTTTTTATATTAAAATCTAATCTTTTAATTAACTCATTTCATAAGTCCTATTAAGCAGAGTTTACTATTATTTATTTTCTAACATAATTTTTGGCATCTTAACAAACTTTTAACCTTGAATGAATCTCAAGAAAAAAATAAGATAACATCACAATGGAATTATTTTGATACTCTAAATAAAAAATTACTGTAATATGGAGTTTTTCTATGAATCTAGTAATTTGAGGGCTTTTTCGTCATATGAAGCCATTATTTTTTTTAAAGCCATCAAATACAAGCACAAATTAAGAAAATTCATAAATAAGTATATTATAATGAACATCTCCAATTAATGGAGATACGTACTTTATCTGCCTCTAACAGTCTAAATTTTATTATAGTCATCTCTAAATTCTTTCCTAGTATTATTTCTAAAAGAATAAACCGTAGCTATATTGTTAATTAAAAACTTAAACGTCCCACTTTTACTTTCTCTTTCATATGGATATATGAGAGAAAGTATTGGATTCATGTCAAAAATTCGATGATGAGATTTTGATGGATATAGACGTTTTGAGGTCCCCTGAATCCAAAAAATCTGGTGTGACTGGCGCACCGAAGGGTAAGAGAAAGTTGTGCACCGTGCTGGTCACACCAGATTTTTTGTGTCGAGATATATTTAGTTTCCCATATTTGAGGTTAAGTAACACATTAAAAATTGAGAAAACTTATTCCAATCAATTCCTATTAAAAAAATGGCAATTGTGTTGCAAACATGGGCGTAACTAGGGGGGTCCCGGGGGCCTGGCCCCCCCCCAGAAGGCTCGTGGCCCCCCCCAGAAAGCTCTTTGCCCCAAGAAAAATTGAGAAAATATGGGGCTTTCCAGGCCCGAGTCATTCTTTCCACGTCAAATCGATACACTTTTTAACATCACCATCTCAGATTTGTATGAAATTTGGGTCATAGGTAGAGTCAATAGAGACTAAGAAAAAGCCCCAATTTCAACTTGATATCTCAACTCGTTTAAGAAATATGGCGGGTTAAATTTGTCAAAAATGGCAAAAAAATCGACCTAACCACATCTATTTAAATTGCTCTAAAATCTCTTAGAGATGAGATAGAGAGATGAATGAGGTGTCGTTTTACAGCTTTTCAGACACCCTTTCCAATGATATACAACACACCTGGGGTGGTAATAAAAAAAAAAATTTAATTTCAAAATCAAAAATTTAAATTAATTTTTCTCAAAAAGTACCCCTTCGAAATTTTTGAAAAAAATTCTAAAATGGTCCTTACTTAAAGGTTAAAAGATAATATAAGCCTCATCGAGGGATCATGATGGGATCATAGAAAAATTAATTAAAACAACCATTGCGTTAGTTTTTTGTCATAATTGGGAAAAATTACACAGGCTCAGTGGCGTACCGAGGGGGGGAGGGGGCGGAGGGGAGGTCCGCTCAGGTCCCGAGCCGGCATAGGACCTCATATATATATATAAAAAAAATTTAAATATTTCCCTTTGAGAGGCCCCGGGGCCCTCAGAGTCAAGTAAAAATGGGAAAATTTTTGATTAAAAAAAAGAAAATTTAATGAAAATTTCTCTTTAAATAGGCCCCGGAGCCCTCAGGGCTCAAGTAAAAACGGAAAAATTTAGATAAAAAAAAAAAAAACAAAATTTAATAAAAATTTCCCTTCGAGAGGCCCCGGGGCCCTCAGAACCAAGTAAAAATGGGAAAATTTTGATTAAAAAAAAGAAAATTTAATGAAAATTTCTCTTTAAATAGGCCCCGGGGCCTCAGGGCTCAAGTAAAAACGGAAAAATTTAGAAAAAAAAAAAATTTCTCTTTGAGAGGCCCCGGGGCCTTGGGGTTCAGGGATATACGGCATTTTAAAAATATTTTTGTGTATGGAGGAGAAGGATATTTAAAGATGAGCACCCCCCCCAAAAAAAAAAAAAAATTCAATATAAGGCCCCTTTCTTCTAGTGCCGCCCCAGGCCCCCAACTGCCTCTGTACGCCTCTGCACAGGCTAACAGTGATTTTGGTACCGGGGGTATTTTGAGCTGATATCCGAGTATATCGACGTGCTTTTTCCAAAAATGCCGTCCATTTTGCTCGAATATCTCTAGTGTTAGAGATATAGAGAATATAACGTTTTAATTGAAATTCTGCTCTAAAGTGGCTCTTATTTTGAGTTTTCTAGATTTTTTTATGTTTTCTCTTAAAGATATACAGGTAGCTAAGATACATAGAAAATCTAGAGATTCTGCCCAATCAGAAGTGATTTAGTGGTGCAAAACAAAGCTAAAAGTTGAAAAAAATTCATTTTTTCCAGTTTTTCTTAACTTTAGACAACCCTAAAATTTTTTTAACATCTCTGAATGCAAAAAACATATATGTACGATATTCTGTAACTCTTTAGCTTTCCAGAAATCATTCCTTTCTGCAAATCGGTTAATTATTAAAGAAATTATAAACTTGTTATTTCAGCGCTATCACTACACTTAGAATTCTTCTAAGCAAAACACCATCTTAATCATAAAATTTTCTTATCTTTGATTTGTAGATTAACTATTTTGTTTATAATTTCGTTAATAATTAACCGATTTGCACAAATGAATGATGGCTCGAAAAATTGAATTTTTTTCAATTTTTAGCCCTGTTTTGCACCACTAAATCACTTCTGATTGGGCAGAATCTCTAGATTTTCTAGGTATCTTAGCTACCTGTATATTTTTAAGAGAAAACACCATAAAAAATATCTAGAAAACTCAAAATAAGAGCCACTTTAGAGCAGAATTTCTTTTAAAACGTTATATTCTCTAAATCTCTAAAACTAGAACTATTCGAGCAAAACTGACGGCATTTTTGGAAAAAAGACGTCGCATATACTCAGAGATCAGCTCAAAATACCCCCGGCACCAAAATCACTGTTAGCCTGTATAATGTTTCCCATTTATGACAAAAAACTAACGCAAGGGTTGTTTTAATTAATTTTTCTCTATAATCTGAGATGGAGAGGTTAAAAAGTGTATCGATTTGACGTGGAATGACTCGCCCACCGAGGTTATCTGGTCTCATGCCCCCCCCCCCCAGCGAGGATGGCTGGTCCCATGGCCCCCCCCCAGCCAGATTCTCTAGTTACGCCCATGGTTGCAAACTTTCCCAATTTTCTTTAACAGACCATAACATAAATCACTTGAATATAATATAGAAGATAAAATCCTTTCTCTGGAGTCACTTACTATTATATATAATTGTAAAGAAAGTAAAACAAGTTTCTGACTAGACTGCAGTAAATGTGAATTTTGTGAATAATAAAAATCTAATTCAATAATGAAATAAATTTAATTTTGAAAAAAATAAATAAATTTTTTTATAATTTGATTTGATGTTTTCTCGTTTAAACGTGCATTTAAAAAGAGCAATTAAAAACATTTGTTTTTAGAATTTATATTTTTTTTTATAATTACCGAAAAGAATTAATTGAATGAGGCGTTCGTTAGTCAATTGCTGTTTCGAATCATAAAAATGTCTTGAATTGATGTCGCATTTAAAAAGTAGAATGTTAGCTTGCAACCCTTTTATCCCTTCTGGGACTATTCGGGACGATTCAATTATCCTAAAGAATGTCCCTTTCTATATAGCTAATGCCCTAAGACCTTTTAAAACTGACCATTACCCTTTCAACGTATCCCCGCTTTAGTAATTAAATATTTTTCCTGCTATAAATTTTACTTCACATTGTAGAAAAGAATTCGCCAGCGTGACTTTATAGCTTCAAGAAATTATAGGGTGTACTTAAAAAAATAATAAAATGCTTTTTTATTTATTGAAATACAAATAAACTACAAAATTAAAGAATACATATTGTCATTAAAGTTTATAATTAAAAATAATAGGTAGGAAAAAAAATTGGAAGTTTTAATAGTGTGACAAACTCATGTTTTTCAAGTAGCCTATTTTTCAGGGGTGAGAGACTTTAAGCGACATGAATTTTCTTTTTAGAACTGTAACTGTTGAAATTATTAATGTCAATATTTTGGGCATATGAGGACATTGTTTGGAAAGGCATCAAATTACAAGAACAATGAAAAAAATTCAAAAAAAAAAAAGTATTCCAAAGAGATTTTTGAGCTTTATTACATAACCCGCCAATACAAGAATGAAGGGAGCAATATACCCTTGTCCCATAAGCCTATGATGATATCTATTTTCAAAATTTGGATTTAATTCCTTTAATCAAGTGGTTCCCAAACTTTATATGCCCATATATAACTTTTTTATAGCTAAACCTGACGATAAATCTCCAAGCGAAATTCTACATAACTGCAAAAATAAATAAAAAGAAACTCCATAATAGAAAAATTATAAATTTGATATCTTGAATTTATTGAAATTTTAACCTGAAATTTTTGACCATTTGTATTCTTTTAATTTTCACAACATTTTCTTTTTCAATAAGATGACTGAACCTGATAAGAAATGGGCAGAAAAAAAAGATATGGGTGGGTCTCAATTGTATGTTAGTGAGTGAAGATTCATCCTAGTCAAGCCACATTCTACTTTATAGAAAGAAGTAAAAGTAATCAATAGCTTCTGTATGGTAGCCCATAATGAGGGATATAAAATAATCTGTTTTTGTATTCGGAATTTGTGGTAAACTTTATTCAAACATTTGTTTCAACTTTCAAAACAATGAAAAAGGCACACAATTGTTTTACTTTGTATATATGCTTATACCCCTTTAGCCAGTGGTATATCATAAATCTTTCGCTGATCACCAATATTGTCCAGGTTTGTAGGAACAAATTGAAAAATCATACTTTAAACAATCACAGATTCCATTTTTCAAGGAGGGAAATTTTTGAACATTTTTATTTATATATATTCTTTTAATTAATTAATATTCATTTATACAATTTTCCCAATGATATAGGTATTATAATAGATTCTAAGTTTTATTTTATAGTATTTTTCAAATCCAATGTAGCTAATTGAATAGAAACAAAACAATTACTAAGTTGTGTGACGATTCATCCTAGTCAAGATAGGCATTGATAAATCGTTGCCAGTTAGCGAATTAGGAGAAAAAGCCATCTTCAGAGAGAGTGTGTGTGTGTTTGAAGCACCCTCACACATGTCGTCAACCCGTCTTTCTTATTGAGTAATTGAAATTTCAGTCCCCAATGTGAAGTGAACATTTCCAAAAACAAGACCAAACATTTGACATGTTTTAATTTCTCTCCGAGCTCTCGTGCTGACAACCGCCATCATTGGACTCCATTTTTCATTGCTTATTGTCAGCACTTTTCGATTTCAATAGATAACAAACTAATCAGGAACCAATAAAAACAATCTCAATTCTTTTAAATGAAATATAATAAATAAAATTTATTTTATTTAGGCCTAAATATTATCCTAAAACGACAGAATTATTTAGGTTTTATGAGAAATGAAGATTTTAGAAAAATAATTCATCAGTGAAACTTCTTTTCAGAAAATATAATAAATGAGAAATACCATCCACTTCATTTTGGTGACATTCTAAAATAATTATCGGGTCGTGCGCTTATATTAACTGAGTGAAGGTTAATTATTTTTGACAAAGACTGAGTTATTTGTAGGAACATAAATGAAGGTTTGTCATTCATTTTAAAAAAGAACGAAAACGAATAAGAGAAAACATCTGCTATCTAATTACTGTATGTTAATAATTTTTACTTTCTCTTACCTCTATATATATGTTAATATATATAAAGAGAGTAAGTTTTGGATTCATGTCAAAAATTCGTTACATGTCGAGATTTTGATGGATATACACGTTTTGAGGTCCCTGAATCCAAAAAAGTGGTTTTCGCGACATGGTCTGTCTGTCTGTGTGTCTGGGTTCAATTTAAAGCATGAAGGAATTGACTTTACTGATGTAAATTTTCAGTTTTTCTCAAAATTCGCTCCAACGATTTTTTTTTTAAATTCATAAATCAATTATTTTTTAGATGCTCTTTAAAATGTATATTCTCATTTTGCCATTGAAATCTTCTGAAGACCACTTTACTCTTGTGCTTCATAGGAATGATAGGATAAATGGTTGCCATGGTAACAAAATATAAATATTTTCCCATACTTATAAATTTTAAATCTTGGACACGAAAAATCTGGTGTGACAAACACAGAACACAACTTTCGATTACCGAAGATAAGAAAAAGTTGTGTGCTGTGCGACAGTCACAGCAGATTTTTTTAAGTCTTGGGACTATTTGTGCCCTTATTTGTTTATTTTAATTAGTAGTCAATATATCAATCAATCGAATAAATTTTTGTCGCTCGAATGAGAAGCAAATCTTTGAGAGAAACTTCCACCTCTCTGCCATAACCCTGGGTCCCTTCTTTATTAAAATATCTATTAATATAAAAGATATGGACAATCATTTATTTTCTAAAGATAAATTTCTCGATTATTGGAACAACTTTAGTAGAAATCAGGAGCTTAACTATTTATTAGCTGTTGAAAAGTTTAACTTGTAAGATCAATAAGCTGGAATTTTTTATGCTGACAATCATCATACTATCTACATCTATCTACAAAAATAAATATTATCTAGTTCTGAAAAAGTATTGCTGGTATTGTCTCTCCATTTAGCATTTGAAAAGACCTGTCAAATTTTGTTTATTGAATAATGAAAATGAGAAGGATAAAGGTATTTGAGAAAAATGTACAAGTGGGCCTAGGTCATTTTGAGAAGTGGACCTAAGCTTAAGCGACAAGAACACACACTCTTATGTCCATCACCTATGATTAAATGTCCCTTAAGAGCAATTAGGGTTGTATTGTGGCCGCCCTAAAGGTCAGATACCAAGGGTATTGAGAAGATTTCTGGCAAGGGATTTCAACAAAAGCATCAGATGGTAAATGAGAAGGGGTGTTTAATTAAAATACAATCTGGGAATCTCTTAAGAAATTCAATCAAAATTATTTTTATAATATTAATTAAATCTATTCTTTATCAGAAAGAGATTTTAAAAAATCATTTAAACTGCAAGGTACAGTAAAAAAAAAAGTAAAAAGATTAGAGTAAAAAGAATAAATATTAAATTAATTAATGAATTGGTTTGGGTTTTTGATCTAAATATTTTATTTAAATTTTAAAGAAAAAATAATTCAAACTATTTGAAATAAAATTTTTAAAAAGCCTAATTCAGTAGAGACAAGACTTTTGTACAGTGGCGTCATTTCAACTTTTTCTTGGGAGGGGGGGAGACAAACCTTTTTTTTTCTTAAAATTTACTTACAAATAGATACTGAAATTTGGCCAAAAGATGTTTAATTTAATTAATTGTTTAATTTTGTAGAGTTTCTATACTCGTAGATATATTTTGAAATATTTTATTTAGAATAATATAAAATTTAAAGAAATCAGAGCCCTTGGGGGAGGCAAATACCCCTCCCCCTCCAAATGACGCCTCTGCTTTAGTTTAAAAAATCTGTGCTTTAATGTTGGAAAACAAAAGTTGTTTCGTTTAAAAAGAAAAAAACGTGACCTTATCAGATTATTAGTATTTAATTTATTATACGAGATTTATTTAAAAATGTAGGACGAGTAAATTAATCTCATTATGTAATATTATATAATACATAGTGATTATAAAATTCTAATCCTTTGAATTATATTTTATTAATAAATTCCATTTAAATGAAAATTGAGTGAACATCATTCGTTTGGAATTGAATAGGGCTTTTGAAA
Organism: Euborellia annulipes; assembly: GCA_023213315.1. Lineage (NCBI taxonomy): Eukaryota > Metazoa > Arthropoda > Insecta > Dermaptera > Anisolabididae > Euborellia > Euborellia annulipes. The sequence continues at coordinate 3,354 of JAKCPI010026700.1, read as the reverse complement.
ACCCAACTAGGAATGAATCAGTGGAGGAGAGTCAGACAAGACCTAAAAGGGCACCGCCAACCCTAATGTTGAGGGCACGGGGCCAACACCTGTTCAGCATGTGTTCATATCTCACGATAAAGTACTGATTTCAATCTCACCCTTTTTTGGGGACCTTGTCAATGCTCTCTTGTACTTTCTTATCACTTATCACTATTTTCGTTTTCTTTAAAAATAACTATCCCATTGAATGTGAATGTAAATTCTAGACGATAAGCTTTTGGGGTGTTCAAATAAACACTCCATAAAGTAAATACTAAATTTAATTCTATTTATATATCAAACGATTAAGATAAAAGACTAAAGTATTTCTGCTAAAATGATTTATCTAAATAAAAAGTATAACAAATAAGGATAACTCACTTGTCAGTTCCATACATTTCATTAAAGAGTTATAAAAAAACTTATCTGTTAATGAAACATATTTATTTAAATTTGTTTTTAATGTAAGGTATTATTACAATTTGGTTACAATCTTTAGAGGGGAAACGTAATCAGAAAAAAAAATTAAAATTTTTACTTTGTCTTATAAATTTTGTTGGCATGTTAAAATAGAATTCAAAATTTTGTCAAATCTATGTAGGGCTACCCCTCCCCTTCAGTTAATAATTCTGTTGCTATTTTATTTAAAAATCTTTTAAATAAATCAGCAGTGATCTATCGACTTCCCGATTAAAAATGATTATAAGTGATCGAGGGATCCACACACCCGCAGCAGGTCTGCATAGTGAACCTTGAGGGACACACAGGGAGATACACTCCCCCGCACCAGGGACACACATTTTTCTTCTGGTCACTTTAGATCGACTGTGTGTGTCCCTGGTGCGGGCGTGTGTATCCCTGTGTGTCCCTGGTGTTGGCATGTATATCCCTGTGTGTCCCTCAAGGTTCACTAGTAAGGCCGAAATGTCAGCGTTTTGCAAATAAATATTAATGAAAGAAAAATAAAAATATTTGGCTGCTTACATTGATTTATTTCTGTAATTTCAAATAAATACTAACAGCTTAGCTATACATCTAAACCTATCAAATTTAAAAAATGTTAATTATTATTAGACTATTAATTTTCAAGTTAACATAATAGTGTCAAGGTAGTTGCATACAATGCAATGAGTCAGAATGGGAATAAAGTTTCTAAAATACGAATAATATTAATACTGTAGATTCAAGTGTAACTACACGTTTTAATGCTGAAACGTTTTCGGAATATTAAAAATCTTAATCCCCTGCATGTCACTAAGAATGTGTTTCTCTATTTTACTTCAGACAATAACAACCCCACTTTCTCTCCCGAATATCCTTTCCGGATTTTTTTTTTTTTTTTTTTTTTTTTTTTTTTTTTTTTTTTTTTTTTTTTTTGAGATTAAGGAAATATGTATGACCCATAGCTGTAGTCGAAAGGATTTTAGGCTTCAGGCTTCTTCCTCCTTGAAATCTCAAAAATTAAAAATAAATAAACAATTAAAAATAATTGCAAATGGTTTGCAATGAAGTATTTCCTCGGTATCAAATGATGAAGAAATCTTATTGTTTTATAAATATTGAATAAGCTTACCTCTATATATGTTAATATATAGAGAGAGAAAATATTGGATTCATGCCAAAAATTCGAAGTCGAGTTTTTTGGAACAAAATCGGTCAAAAAGTACTACTTTACTGATGTACTTTTCAGTTTTTTTTTTCGATTTTCTCAAAATTCGCTCTAACGATTTTGATTAAAATTCAAAAATCAATTATTTTTTAGATCCTCTTTTAAAATGTATATTCTCCATTTTGCTCTTTGGGACCACTTTACTCCTTGTACTTCATAGGAGGAGATAGATAAGATGTTTGGCATGGTAACCAAAATATAAATATTTTCCCATACTTAGAAATTTTACATCTTTGGATCTAATATACGGCTGAAACTAAATGTATGCCAATACAAAAAATCTGTTGTGATAAGCACATTCACAACTTTCTCTTACCAAAAGTAAGGATGTATTGTCATTCAGAGGGAACAAACCACAATAAATAAAACTATATTTTGTCGACAAAAATTTAAAGTAATGTTTTAATAATTTTATAAAAAAAAAAAACTATCTATTGTTTTACTGATCTTAGATCAAGATGGGGAGCTGACTGGCGAAATGTCAACAAAATATAGTTTTTTATAAATGTTCTCACCCCCACCTCTAACTGCCATAATATTTTCAAATCTCTCGTTAAGTATTTTGACAGTCGGTGGGCTGCAACGCCCGAGATACCAACAGTCCACCCCAATCATCACATTATGCCAAGCTGCGGCTAAAGCTCCAGGATTGGTGACCCCGAGCAATCAACGTGTGGAACGTCCCACGGTAGCCATCGGTATAATGTAATTTAAAAAAAAAAGTATATTTAATAAAGTCATACCCTAAATGGACTCAATAGCCAAAAAGGGTTAAAAAAAAGTATTTCGACAAACTAATATCTTAAATAATTTATGAGTTATGCAGAGGGAAGAAATTCATGAAAAAATTGTCGTATCTACACTATTTTAAAGGCCAATAATTTTCAACTTAGCTATAAAAAATGAGTCTTTCGAGGTGAGAACTAAACTCCGGATGGGATTCATTGAGTAAAAGAAAAATACAATAAAAAGGTTAAGATTAGAAGACATAAGGGGTAAATATTAAAATTTTTTTTATTGCGCTATCTTTGCTATTAGTTATAGAGAAAAAGATTGTGATAAAAGTATGGAGGGGAATCCTTGAGACAGAGGGAGGGAAGTAGCAAATGGTAAACATATTTTAGGATCAATGTTCAGTCTTGTACAGTGTCTGATACAAAATGTCTCGTGCAACATTTCTTTTAGTGTTCTTTTAACATTTTTCTCGTCAGAATCCTATATTTCGAAAACATTTAAGAATTCAGGATATTATAAAAATAATCGAAAAGAAGGTCCATTAGTTTATTTATCGCAAGGTGCAATAGAAGGTTCATATTCACACAGTCGATGGACGCGAAGGCCAATATATCAATTTCGAGGGATTCCTTTTGCCAAACTACCTTTGGGGGATCTTCGTTTCAAGGTAAATAAATAAAAATAGCGCCCTCGGGGCTTGGTTTAGAGGTTAGCGTGCTAACCTCGTATACCAAACGTCGCGGGTTCGGAACTGAGCAGTCCGATGATTTTATTTTAGGCATTTGGATACCAAATGGCTGTATGAATGTGAGTGTGAATGAGAAAAAAGTGTGAATGTTTAAAAAAAAAATTAAAAAAAATAAAAATAGCGCTACATAGAATTGAAAAATAAATTGCATTAAAATGATATTTTATTATTCATAAATTAA